>SNQJ01S0056755.1:50581-67550 GCA_010110895.2 Picea sitchensis | reverse complement strand
ATATATCTTAAAACCTTTTTAAAAAACATTCACCTCTTAAATGAATAAACACCCACCTCTTAAAGATAACCTCCACCCTTTATGTGATTCTTTTTAAAAGAATATCTTGTGCTTTAATGAAAAGAAATCTCATATAAACATCTTAACTTTATACCTCTTCGAATTATAACATCCTCACATTTACCCATTTATTAGTCCCTGTTGTAGGCATAGAGGGACTATAGCGATTGATAATTCATTGACTACATATTAGTTTGTCCTTTGACCACAAATATTTGCATAATATTTATTGTTGGAGCTAGGGAAGTAAAAACGTTGATTTTTATATAATAAAAAGTACCATATATGTATTGATCTGTTTGGATAACAGATTGGAGGTCTTATTGACGACTTCTCTATTCCCAATGTTTTATATGGTAACATATCCAAAAAAATTTATCGTATACAGTCTTTTTGAATCATATATTTTTCCTATGTATTTCTTGAAGGTGGATTAATGCTATCATTTGTTTGAATGTTTGTCTTAGCATTTTATGCTAGCTGAATATATCCCAAAGTTTTTATTTGTACTAATCATATTGAAATGTTTAGATATCCAAGCTTTATAGTGATCAATAATTCCAAAGTTTATAACGTCCTTGCTGCATGTATTTGTATTGAAATGTATTGACACTTTTTTTGAGGTGCTTGAATAGCCTTGACAGCTTAAATTTTTACATGACGCGAGGTACTCCAACAGGCCTGAAAACTTAAATGTTTGCATACCGCGAGGTCCTTAGACATCCTGAAAGCCTTAAATGTTTATCTAAATACGCTTCTCGGAGTACATTTTTCCTTGAAATTGTCCATACAATGTTGCAGTGATTTTGCACAATATTGTTGTCCACCGCCTGTTGAATAGGCATTGTATGTTTCATCCTTCTTCTAGCTTTGCAATGCAATTTCATCATCATTGAAGCTACATACATTGTTTACTGGTTCGGTGAGTGATTCTTCTTCGTTGGTTTGTCGGTTGCTACTTGTTGTTGTTTGGTTCACAATTCGACCTGCACTTCTGCCTTTCATCGTTTCCGAGTAAGTTTCCATGCCATAGTTTAATTTTCTATTCCTTGTTTGTTGTTCAGTGTTTGTAGTTTGCAAGTAAGAATGTTTGCTTATTTCTACTGGCATGCTCATCCTATGTTTTTGGTTCCTTTTGTGTTTTGGCTGTAGTTTCGTAATCATTGGAGATACATATGTTGTTTATTGGTTAGGTGGTTGTTGCTTGTTCATTGGTTCGTGGGTTGCTAGTTGTGTTTGTTTGGCTCGAGTTTGCGCTTTGGAGCCCTGGGGCTGCAGTTGGGCTTGTTCGTTCTTTCTCTCTAGTTTGGTGCTTGCTATTTTCTTTTGTTTGATTCAGCTTTGCAGGGTTGGGGTCCTGCACCGATAGCTAGAGCTTTTTTTTTTTTTTTGGATTATTATTGTTTTCTTTTGGGGCTTTACGATGTTCAGCCCCTGCACCCAGGAGTCAACATGTAGTTTTATTATTTGCACTATATGGCGAGGTCGATATCTGTTTTGCTGTGAGATTTTGCTGGTGCTTTAGTGCTGACATGAAAGAAAATAGTTGCATCAAAAATCGATCGAGAAGTAAATGTGAAATTGCAATATCTGTTGTTTTTTTGTTAAAATAAAGCATATGTGGGCTGCATTTATAAACAATGTATGGGGAAATGTGGCCATATGAAAATACATGTTCTTTGTCCTCTACATAGACTAGTGTGCCCACAATACAATTTGTCTTGTACTTGACATATGATATGTACAACAAAGATTTTGCAAAATTATTTTCCCATGTCTGGAAGCATATCTGGGTAGTTTGCCACGGAAAACCAAAATCTTGTATCGTGGGCACAACAGTCTATGTAGAGGATAAAGAACATGTATTTCCATCGGTGGAAGCATATCTAGATACTTTTCCGCGAAAAAGAATAAATTGTTTAGCTATGGCCATGCAATTTCATAATATTTTGTGGCTTGTAATATATTTTGGGCAGGGAAAAAAAATTACACATTTACAGCTATGGATGGAGAAGTGCAAAGCTTCATGTTTCTGCCTATCTTTTAGAATGTTCGTTGAGTCTCTTTTATTGTATGTACATATTACTTGTTGTTCGGTGCATACCATCTTCCATTCATGTTCATTGTATTTTGTGCATTCCCACATTCAAACAAACATAATAGCTGGAGAAAACGACAGAGTCTTGAATGCATCGGTTGAAGAGGAGATAGAAAGGTGCATGCTTGTATTGTTATTTCATATTGCATTGTTTTGTATTTCATTTATTGTCTGTATATTTGTTCACCTAGTTTATTGTATGTACATGTTGCATACCTTCCTACATGACAACTTATCTTCATTACATGCCTTCCTTCATACTAACCTACTTCACGTTCGTTGTGTTTTCGTTGCATTGCTACATTTAAACAAATAGAATGACTGGAGAGGACGATGGAATCTTTGGCGGGAATGAGGATGAGGAATTATAGAAGTGGATACCTATACTCTTATTTCATATTCCGGTGTTCATTTTTTCATTTATTGTCTGTATATTTGTTGTGCTTGTTCTGCAGCTTTTCACCCTTTTTTTTTTTCCTTCTTTTCTTCCTTCTAATACAATATATTTTTCATATTTTGTTTGTTGTTACATTGGAACAAATAGACATGTTTCTCTTTATTTTACATGTCTGTCTTCATACTAACTTTCCTTCATGTCCATTTCATATTTGGCATTGCTACCTTGGAAAAAAAAGGTTGGTTGTATAGGAAGATGAATTGTTCTGTGCAACAGCGAAGGGTTCTATGGTACAATCTTCTAAAAGGTATACCAACTGTGCTGGTAAATTAAATATATGAACCAGGTGGGGGCATATAATATTAGACTAGAAAACAATGGCTTGGCAGCAATGGGACTTTTTGCCCTCCCTATTTCTACTTTTTCTATTTTCTATGATCCCTTTTGTTTTCTAATTGATTTGTTTAGTGGTCTTTCTGAAAATGCCTCGGTACGTCAGTTCACGGACTAATGGTTTTACATCTATGGTCATGCTTCTACCTTATTCCATACTTATCCACTTTGTCGATTGCGGGTGCCGAGCTAGCGGTTTCAAGATTTCTCCCCTAGATTTCGGGGGTCCGCGATATACAGATTGGTTGTGGTGCCCCATCCTCATGCCTTGTTTACTGTTACACATTTTTCCAGTCAAAAAAATCAGTTGCATACAATTTTACACTTATTTAGTCCTTCTGATGGACAGTATACAATGCATATGCTTGTTTAGTTCTGATATTCATATGCACGTGCTTGCATTAGAAAAAGTTGGACTAGTGACATGGCCATGAGCAGTCAATCATCCCAGACATCAATAGACTAAAAAGGCCAAAGGTAAATATGCATACGCTCTTCTCTTAGTATGTTTACCAAACAAATATCCTCGGCTATTTATTCATCTATGGCATGGTGAATATGCTGAAGTCATCTGCAATACATGGTTTGCAGTTCACAAGAAGTATCAACAAGTACAAGTGAGATGTCGAACATAGCGCATGTTCCAAAGACTAAGAGTTGTGGTTGAAAAACTCTGGATCCATAGTTCATCGAAGTTATGCGTGTACTTGTAGATTTATGCCAATGAAATAAAAATACAAAAAAAAAAAGCACAGTACCATTCACTTTAGTTTTCATGTTCAAAAATTGTCATTAGGTCTAGAATTGTATCACCCAAAGTACTATCAATAGAGGGCTTGAACAACCGCCAAACTGGACAAGTGTTCATCGGGGACATAATGGTCGTCTATAGCACCTACTTGGACATGGAAAACAAAACTAGATCCATTATGCGTGCTGACATGATAGACAAGGAGGCCATGATGACAGTGACACTGACTATTCCTACACAACTTGTCCAGAAACATGCAGAAAAGATATTTCTAGGTAATGGGATATCCATTACAAATTTTAATATATTTTTGAAAATAGTATATGACTGTGGTGATTGTGATCATATTATTTCTCTCAACGAAACAAGTATTGTGGAAAAAATTCCCGTTGTTTGTACAAAATATCATTTTGTCCCGGACGCGACTATCATCCAGCTTGCACAGAGCAGTTATATTTATCCAATCGGAACCATTGGCACAACTATCACACTGGCGATAAAACTTGGCTCGCAACACATTCTCCATATAAAGGATGGAGAGTCGGACAACAACAAGGAAATGGTACCACTTTCCATATCCAGTTTTGTCCTTTACTTTTGCATGTGCATGTATGTCGGGTAAGTTACAAAAATATTGCATTGTTCGATGTTGCAGCTGCAATTGTTAGATACCTATTCAAATTTGTTTTCTTCAATGGAGAAGCAATTGCATAAAGGGAAGATTCCACTTATGGTCTTCAAAAATATAACAAAGAAACAAGATGTTAGAGAAAGGATATTTTGGACAACCCAGGAAACATTTGTAACAGAATTGCGAGAAGATATAGTACAGGATCTGAAAAAACTAGTTAACTCTATAACTATTGTGCGTATACATCCACAAAATCATCCTCACTTTGCTTATACAAATAGCCTTCACCAAATTTTTGGGGCTTGTTTTATTTTATTTTATTTTTTTATAGGGGGGGGGGGTGTAGTTGTGTATTATATTGTTCAATGTATTAATTCCTATGCTTGCGTTCCTAGGTTGAAGGTGTTTTAGTTGCTGCGAATGCGTACTTGACCCCCTTTGAACCTATATGTGTGAAATGAAACTCTCTTGCTTCTGCGTCTACTTTGATAAGTGATGATACAATTGATTGTCTGCGATGCACTGAAAAATGCCCATATATATATGGACATTGCCTCAATGCTGCCATCCGAACCATGGGAAACACAACCGTGCATTGTATAGTTAGGCATCCTCTGTTACAAAATGTGCGTCCTAAGTTGGCAGAATTGTCGTATGAAACATATCTACAGAAAAATGCAAGAAATGTCTACATGTTGCACGACTTTCGGATACACAAAAAATTTACCTTGAATGAGGACAATGCAATTTTGCATATCGGTTGAAGAAGGAAAAAAAAAATCAAACTTTGGCACGAAACGAATATATCTCACGTGTTTCTGTAATATTTTATTCAACATCCAGATGAATGTTCATCGGACTCGACTACTTGGGATTACATGCGCATAAGACTGTTCGGTCCAAAAATGGGAAGCATGGCAGAAAACCCCATATATCCCATGGCCCCAGTTAGTTTGTACTGGGAACATATACCATATATAAGAGAAAATGAATGTCGTGACATATTTTCTTTGTATATCAAATTTTTTGATGCAAAGGTTGATGCGTACTACTCTATGGAACATTGTGGGAACTTGCTTGCAGCATGTTTTGAGTTTAGTTGATTCTTGGTTGTATGCTTCATCTGTCAATTTGTATATCGCGGAACTCCGAGTGTTGTTTGGAGGACACAGAACAATAGAATTGCAATTTTTGAGCCAGCTAGCCTGCAAATCCGCCTGATAATTTCTATGGTGTTGTGACTCAAATGTAGTACGTGGCTTGTTTTAACATTTTTTGTTGATCGATGAACTTGGTAAAATTAATCTCCTAGAATAATTTGAAATCACGAATATATACTGTGTGAAGTCCAATGGTGCTATCATATCAACAAGAGGCCCTTAAAATTCAAATTAGTCGTTGTTATGCTTGCGGTGATAGAATTTTAAAAAACTTTGTTTTGCTTCCTTCATTTTTTTAAAATAAGAGATTTAACATCCTTTGATAATTTTATGTAATTAAATTGTATAATATAAATTTTTAATATTAATAATTTAGTATTTGAAAATAATGTTTTTAGATAATGTTAGATAGGATGACCATCTGTAAACAATCGCAATCTTGAGCCTGCCAGTCCTGGAGTCCGTATGTCAATTTGTATGTCGTGGAACTCTAAGTGTTGTTTGGAGGACACAGGACAATAGAAGTGCAATGTTGAGCCAGACAGCCCGCAAGTCCGCCTGTCAATTTGTATATCGCGGAACTCTGGGTGCTATTTGTAGGGCATGAAACAATAGAGGCTCAATTTTTAGCTCACCAGCCCAAGAACCCGCGATCCAAAAAGTGGCTAAGTATGGAATGAAGGATTCGTACATGCTCTATAAAATCTCATGTCCATACTTTATAAAAGTACATATTTAGTATGTATTGCTCGTTTCTTGGAAAATTTATAGGTGTGGAAGTTGGCAGATGCATGTGTTTAGATTTCCACTTACTTTTATATCACCAACCCGACTGACCGCTTCCCCATTTCAAATTGTACAAACTTTTTTGTCTAATTAAACTGTACAATATCAATATTTAATATTAATAATTTAGTATTGAAAATAATATTTTAAGATAATGTTAGATAGTTGATAGGGATTACCATCTGTAAACAATGGCGATCTTGAGCCCGCCAACCCTGGAGTTCATCTGTCAATTTGTATATCGCGGAACTTCGAGTGTTGTTTGGAGAACACAAAACAATAGAAGTGCAATGTTGAGCCAGCCAGTCCGCAGGTCCGCTTGTCAATTTGTATATCGCAGAAATCTGGGTGCTATTTGTAGGGCACAGAATAATCGAGGCCCAATTTTGAGCCCACCAGCCTGAGAACCCGTGATCCAAAAAGTGGCTAAGTATGGAATGCAGGATCCGTACATGCTCTATAAAATCTCATGTCCATACTTTATAGTACATATTTAGTATGTATTACTTATTTTTCAGAAAATTTCTAGGTATGGAAGTTGGCGGATTGAAGCCTTCAGATTTCACTTACTTTTATATCACTAGCCTGACCGACTGCTTCCCCATTTCATATTGTACAAAAATTTTGGCTCGCGGTTTTTCCAAATAGGCAAGTTACCAGATAGGCAGGTTCAATATTGATAATTTATGTAATTAAATTGTACAATATCAATATTTAATATTAATAATTTAGTATTTGAAAATCATGTTTTTTTATAATGTTAGATAGTTGATTGGGATGACCATCCATAAAAAATGGAAATCTTGAGCCTACCAGTCCTGGAGTTCGTCTGTCAATTTGTCTATCACGGAAGTCCAACTGTTGGTTGGAGGACACAGAACAATAGAAGTTCAATGTTGAGCCAGCCAACCCGCAAGTCCGCTTGTCAATTTGTATATCACGGAACTCTGGGTGTTGTTTGTAGGGAACGAAATGATAGAGGTCCAATTTTGAGCCCGCTAGCCCAAGAACCCAGGATCCAAAACATGGCTAAGTACGGAATGAGGGATCAGTACATGCTCTATAAAATCTCATATCGATAGTTTATAAAAGTACATATTTAGTATGTATTACTCGTTTCTCATAAAATTTCTAGCTGTGCAACTTGATGGATACACGTGTTCAGATTTCCACCCACTTTTAGATCACCATCCCGACCGACCTCTTCCCCGTTTCATATTACACAAAAAATTTGGAACACAAGTTTCCGAATACACGGGTTTTTCTTTTAAATAAGATATTTAACATCCTTTAATAATTTTATGTAATTAATTTGTACAATATCAATATTTAATATTAATACTTTAGTATTGAAAATAATGTTTTTAGGTAGTGTTAGATAGTTGATAGGGATCACCATCCGTAAACAATCGCAATATTGAGCCCGCCAATCCTGGAGTCTGTCTGTCAATTTGTATATTGCAGAACTCCAAGTGTTGTTTGAAGGACACAAAACAATAGAAATGCAATGTTGAGCCAGCCAGCCCGCAAGTCCGCCTGTCAATTTTTATATCGCAGAACTCTTTGGTGCTATTTGTAGGACACAAAACAATAGAGGCCCACTTTTGAGCCCGCCAACCCGAGAACCCACGATCCAAAAGGTGGTTAAGTATGAAATGTGGGATCTGTACATGTTCTATAAAATCTCATGTCTGTACTTTCTAGAAGTACATATTATGTATCACGTCTTCAGATTTCACTTAATTTTATATCACCAGCCCGACCAACCACTTCCCCTTTTCATATTGTACAAACCTTTCTGTCTAATTAAATTGTACAATATCAATATTTAATATTAATAATTTAGTATTGAAAATAATGTTTTTAGATAATGTTAAATAGTTGATAGGGATTACCATCTGTAAACAATCGCAATCTTGAGGCTGCCAGCCCTGGATTTCATCTGTCAATTTGTATATCGCCAAACTCTGAGTGTTGTTTGTATGACACGAAACAATAGGAGTGAAATTTTGACCTAGCTAGCCCGCAGGTCCTCTTGTCAATTTGTATATCCCGAAATTTTGGGTGCTATTTGTAGGCCACAGAACAATAGAGGACCAATTTTGAGCCCGCCAGCCCGATAACCCGCGATCCAAAAAGTGGATAAGTATGGAATGCAGGATATTTGCATGCTCTATAAAATCTCATGTCCATACTTTATAGTACATATTTAGTGTGCATTACTCGTTTTTTCAGAAAAACTATAGGTGCGGAAGTTGGCGGATTCACGTCTTCAGATTTCACTTACTTTTATATCACCAACCCAACTGACAGCTTCCCCGTTTCATATTGTACAAAATTTTTGGCTCATGGCTTTCCGAATAGGTGATTTACCAGATAGGTGAGTTCAATATTGTGTTTACATTGTTTTGCCTCCTGCAAACAACACCCTGACTTTCGCGACCCACAAATTAGCAAACAAATTGAAATAAAACAATATATATTATGTGAAGTCTAATGGAACAATCATATGGATGAGAGGACAATAAAATTCAAATTCATCATTGTTATACTTGTGGTGAAGCTAATAGTACAAAAACTTTACTTAAACATCCAAAAAATGATTGTCTTGTAACTTTTCGATGCTTCTCTTATACAAACAGATCCTGGAAACTATAAACATCGCTCACTGTATCTATTCCTTGATTGAATAACCTATTAGCATGTTTAATGCACTCCATAGTTACTATTAATACCAATTCCCACTTCTGAAAATTGCCATCTGCTTTCTATTTTCCCTCTGCTTTCCCTTTCTTTACTTGATCGTTTTTCGGAAAATGTCTAGGTGCAGGATTTGGCGGATTCGCGTCTTCAGATTTCCATTGTTACTTTTATATCACTAGCTCGACCAACCGTTTCCCCGTTTCATATTAAACAAACGTTTTTATCACGGGTTCTTGCATAGGTGGGTTTAACATTGCGTTTCCATTGTTCCGCCGCCTGTAACTAGCACCTGGACTTCCGTGATTTACAAATTAGAAAACAAATTCCCCTTCATCTCGTATGATTTCACTTTCTATTTACTTAGTCCTTTTTCCGAATGTCTAATGCTTTTATATACAGAACCCAAAGTTTAGCAATATACAAATTTCTCTCTTGTCATTGTGCTTCTGTTGTTCCCCTACGCACAAACAACACTCAAAATTCCATGACATACAAATTGATGGTCTATATCTATCACTGAGATGCAATATGACCATCGACCCCTCACGTCTCCTGGTTATATCTTATGCCCCCCTTTTTTTTTGTAACCCACCTGACCGCTTTCGATACTTGGGCATTTCTTGGAATCTATTTCACGGGTTGGCGGGTGCACGAAATGTACAATGCTTCATCACAATTTTCTATCACCACTACCTTCATACTTATTTCCAGATATGCAATAATTAAGATTTAATGCTAGTAGTTCATCCTGCAGGAACCGTTAAGATTGTCATTAATGTTCGGAAGGCCAAAGAAGATTTGTCATTACTATGAATAAAACCAAGATTTGTGGAGAAGAGTGTTATCCTTTCCAAGTATTCATTTCAAACATGATGCAATCTGTTTTTGTGCGTCGGCGGGTTGGTGCCTTTAAGAAATCTCCAATTCTTAATCTCTCTTCGTCGTCACCATGACCTTCACACTTTTTTCTAAATATGCAATTAGTGAGCTTTAATGGTAACAACTCATTCTGCATGAACCCTGGAGATTGTCATTGATCAGCGAAAGGCTTGAGGAGATATTCCATTGATACTCAGTAAACCATAATTTGCGGAGGATTATATTATCCCTCCCCAAATTTCATTTCAAACATCGTCTGGAGAAAACAAAAATTCTTGTTAACTTGTGGTAGTAGTTCTATCCAAATACAGTAAACACATTCGGGCATAATGGCTAGAGGTTCCACTATTCCAGGGCATCTTCTTACTACTCATGTCCCTCCGCCCAGGAGCAAAAAAGGAGATGGTCCCTTGGTACACTGAGAGATATATTTCAAGCAAAAAAATTCCAAGGCAACCGTGCCTACTCAGAGAACCTTCCCAATTGCATTGATGGCTAGCGCAGAGGTTGATGTCATGGATTCTGAGCCGGAAGAAGATGATCTGATGGGTGATGATATGACAATGGATGATGGCAATGCAGAGACTATTCCTACTCCTGTGCCCAAATTGAAATCAACCATAACGGGCGGAACTTCTTGGCTCAGTGATGGTGGTCCTAACAACACCAAAAGGAGTTTCGGAAAAGAAATCGACGTTGAACGCAATAACTTCTTTGCAGCTGGGAAGTAGGAATTCCAGAGGTCCAAAATAGTTTGTTCTGGGCGAAAGAGTTTCACTATAAAGAAATGATATGTTGATGCTCCCAGAGATATATTTCAAGCCAAAAATCTAATGACTTGCCAGACTATTGTCTTGTTCTCTGGATATACAATTAACATCTTTGAGAATCAGGACCAGAAATCTCACTGGTGCAAGGCATATGTCTACTAGTCATCTCCTTCCAACCAGAATGGACTAATTTGGGCCTCTGGAATTTCACGTGCAACCTGTGTCCCTAAAGTTTTTTCAACTGTGCAAAGGCGGTTTCTAGTTGTGTCCGAACTTTCAATTAAGGGATATTCCATTTTCCCTGCAACGTTTTTTGTCTTCTTCCTCACGGGAAGCTTCTGAAAACTATCAATTTTACCACAGGATGATTCATTGAGGAGAAAACTGCAAGGATCCTGCATATTGCGGATCCCGTGCCTGCTTTTGTGACAGATACGTTCAATGTTTTGACCCAAAGAACTGGGTCCAATTTCTAAGGATAGATGTACAATACTCGTTGTTTTTTTTTTTTTTTTAAATGGANAAAATTTGCCTTGGAGTCTTTGTTGCTTTTGGATTTAACGCTTGTTCTCATTGGCATGGTTCGATGCTCTGGTAGTTCTTCAATATTGTGTTTACATAGGTTATTTGTTATAAGATGGAACATCTAACAATTATATGACAATGTACTGTGTCAATACACCGGGCTTTTATGCAAACAAAAAATAGATTGCACACGGTTTCAAACCAACGTTCAATTCTATTCATAATGAAAATAGAACATAGCAATACCAAAGTACAATGTTGCAGCAAAATCCTCATTCTTGTTTCTAGACATGCTTTTATTAATTTTTAATGCTAACAACCCATAATACAAGAAGTTCAATACTTATGTTAATATGTTACAGTCATGGAAGAATGTATCAAGAACACACTTACACCCACACGTTCCAATAAAATCCAATTTTCAACAAAGCATTTGCTGACAATTAGTAGAAAATGAAGTTTAATACTTAAGTTAATATGTTACAGTCATGGAAGAATGTATCAAGAACATACTTACACCCACGGGTTGCAATAAAATCTAATCTTCAACAAAGCATTTGTTGACAATTAGTAGAAAATGATGGTTTTGAAACAATGGGGCTTGTTTGAAACCAATTCGTGCTTACGAAAACTTCCCTTCGCCTTTCTATTTTCCCACTCTTTTATCCCCCGTAGTTTCTCTTCCTGGTTACTTAATCATTTTTTTTTTCGAAAATGCCTTGCTGCCCAGCTTGGCGGATTCACGCGTTTCAACCAAGCGCTTCCCCTTTCTCTAAATTGGCTCTCTATTGTTCTGGGTCCTTAAGTAGCACCCAGACTTCCACGATATACAAATTGATAGGCAGACTTGCGTGCTGGCTGGCTCAACATTGCACTTATATTTTTTTGTGACCTCCAAACAACATTCAGAGCTCCGCAATATACAAATTGACACATGGGCTCCAAGTCTGGTGGGCTCAATATTGCCATTTTTTACAGATGGAAAAGTGCTAAAACGAGCCACACTACATTTCCATCATAGAAGCTATATTAAAGGGAAAATAATTTCCTCTATAGTTCTGTGTCCTACAAACAACACCCAGATTTCCGCATTATACAAATTGACAGCCGGACTTGCAGGCTGCCTGGCTAAAAAAATGACTTGGAGTTCCACGATATACAAATTGATAGACGAAACATACAACCAAGAACCAAGTAAACTCACGGATCATATTCCTAGTCGCTATTTTTTGTGCCCGCCACCTTCGCACTTCTTTCCAAGTATATATGTTGGCAGGAAAATGGGATATATGTTATAGATGTGAATATATTGGCCCTTATTTTCCGTCTTCTATACTTAGCCAAATCTCTGTTTCTCTTTTCTCTGAACTTTATCTTTCTCATTACTTATTCATTTTTTCAAAAATTTATGGTTGCGCACGTGGGCAGACTTGCGGGTTCATGCTTATACTCATGCTCTTATATCGCGACACCGACCAACTGCTTCCCTATTCCATACCCAAACTCTTCTCTGACCGCGAATTCTCGGTAGGTGGGCTCTAGATTGGATTTCTATTGTTCCATGACCTGCGAATAGTACCATCGCTTCCGCGATATACAAATTTACAACCGGAATCAGATCATACCCTCTTCCGTATTATGATCTACCTATCATGCCCTCTTCTTTAGTATACATTTTACACTGAAAACTTCCGAGAAATACAATTTAATCATCGGGTGCTCACGTCTTTTGTGGAACTATTGTCACCCCATTTTGAAGCTCGTCTGTCCGCTTTGCATACTTTGCCATTTCTTCGAATTTATTTCACGGATCGTCAGTTCGGCAGGTTCAAGAAATATTCAGTTCCTAATCATTATTTCTTATGCCCACACCCTTTTTCAATTAGCAATTACCAATTGTATATAAGATCTTATTTCTAGGCATGCAATTAGAGAGCCTTAATTTCAAACATCATGGAATGTCATTTGCCCATTGTTGGGTTGGTCTGTTCACAAAAACTTCAATCCTCGCTTCCAAGAACAAGTTTGCCCAACTGTTTCCCTATTCCATACTTATCCACTTTCCTGGGAATCCTCAAATATACAAACCGGCCGTTGAACTGCCCCATCATGCTCTCTTTCGTTTTACATGTTTTGCAGTAAAAAATTATGATACATAAAATTTGACTGTGGAACACTCACCTCTCCTGAGTATCCCTGTAACCCTTTTTTGAATGTCGTCTGACCACTTTTCAGACCTTGCCATTCGTTCCTTGCTTTGCCCCATCTCCGCGACCTTCTCACTTGTCTATAATAAAAGATATATATATATATATATATATATATATATNGCAGCTCATCATGCAGGAACCGTATAGTTTTTCATTGATGGGCAAAAGGCTCGAGGAGATCAACTATTAATGTGCATTAAACCAAGATTTGTGGGGCGTTATATTATCCCTCCCGAGTGTTGATTTCAAAATCATGAAGTGTCGTTCACACGTCATCGCCTTGGCATGTTCACAAAACCTCCAATCCTTAATTGCTCTTTGTCATACCCACCACCCTTGCATTTCTAAATATGCAATAAGTAAGATTTACTACTAACAGTTCATCATGCACCACCGATACAAATTGTGATTAATCAACGAAAGGCTTGAGGAGCTTTCCCATTCATAAGAATTTAACCAAGATTTAGCAGAGAGTTACATTTCAACCATTGTTTGGAGTAAACCAACGTTCTCATAAATCTATGGCATCAGATCGACAACAGTTCTGTGGAGATACAATGAACATATTCGTGCGTGAGGACCAAAAATTCCACTGGTCTAGGGCATATTCTTATTACTCAACCTCTGCTGTAGAGAACCAAGTAATTTGGACCTCTGGGATTGCTCGTGCAGGCTGTGTCCCTAAGGTTTTTGACTGTAAGGACCTAGTCTCTTGGTGTGCCGATAAATTTATTTCAGACAAAAGAATTATTCCACTGCGAGACCACTCTTTTGTTTCTTTGTCACCTCAGGTCTTCTGCCAGATGTTAATATTGTTGGAGCCAACATTGACGTTCAGAGGAGAAGATTGCAAATAGTTCCTAGAAAAGCATAATAATGGGTTAGACCTCTTGCCTGATTTATTGGAAGACCTGATTCTAGTTCCTGAAGATATCACAAGATTGCAGGTTAGTTCATTTAGAAATCCATTCCGCGAAATTGACTGGCTGTTTTCAAGAATAATGGGACAGGAGTCCATAACAACTATTTCCAGGATGGCTCTTTATATTTTGTATTTCACAGTCAACGAGAAATCCATTTTTGATTGGGGAAAGTTAATTTCCCATGAAATCTGTTCCCAGTTGTCAAGCTTCAAAAGGGAAAATAAATTTTATATGTCGTCCTACTTAGTTTTTCCGATAGCACATTGTTGTCAATTTCCACAACTGTCTCTGTCCAAGAATGTCAACTGGGAATTCGACCCAGTGATGTTCTGGTACCAGGCCTTGTG
The DNA here is from genome assembly GCA_010110895.2 of Picea sitchensis. Taxonomy (NCBI): domain Eukaryota; kingdom Viridiplantae; phylum Streptophyta; class Pinopsida; order Pinales; family Pinaceae; genus Picea; species Picea sitchensis. The sequence goes on along the minus strand of SNQJ01S0056755.1, from coordinate 52,917 downwards.
GAAGCACAAGGCTTCCCACTGTTTTTATGAGGTTTTTAATGGCTTCGTGTCTGTTTTCAAAGTTTTGTTGTTAGGAGAAGATGCTCCCTACATATCTGAATAGGAAATCAGTTTTTTGGATAGGAAGGGGACACTTGAACATTTGGATAATTACATTGTCGTAAGAATTTTTGGCTCCACAGAAAAACCTGCTCTCCTTCCATGTCACATTACGGACATAATTTTTTTTGTAGAAGTGGCAAGGAAATATAACTGTCGGTTGCATATATTGCAAAACAAGAGAAAAAAATAGTTCATTCCTCTGCCTTGGAGAGTAGGGGAGTTCGTGTTGAAAAACGTCAACAAAATTGACGAATTCGTAGTGCATTCTAGAGACTTCAACATGAGATATGTTGAAAGCATAAGAGGGTTTGACCCTGATAATATTATTCGACAACATTTACAAACACTTGGCTTCGACGATTGTTTTTTCAAAAAACACCTGCCCAAAAAAAGAGACACTAGAGGAAACACTCCTGCTTTTGATGTCGATGACCTAGACACAGTGCAAAGGTGCACTAAATTGTACAACCAATAGGGGAAAGGCCCTGGTGACAAGAGTGTTCAATCGGAAAATAGCACTCCAAAGAGTACGACATCCTGGAGCATCGCTCCAATGGCCCACCATAGTAACAAAGCAACTCAAATTTCTTCAAACGAAGGAGGAGATAATGATCCTCCTCACTCTAAAATTGATAGTTCTCACAAGCTTCCAGTATACAAGAAGAGAAAAAAAAATGTGGGACAGGCGGAAGAGCCAAAAATTCAGAGTGAGAACATGGAACTTGACACTGATCTGGATAGCATGATCCTCTACCTTGATCAGTCCGGAGATGCCATCCAGCATATCCATCCAATGGAAATATCCAATACCCATAATTTTGAAGAAGATGAATTATTCGTGTTCCAGAGCGCTATTTTTAACAGCCAGTCCAAAAAATTGATAATTGAGAAAAATGATGTAAAAAATAAGAAAGGAAAATCTCGTTCAGAGGTTCCCCTTGCCAACATGTGGTCATCCCAAATCTGTCAACTTCACAAGGCAAGTGGAGATCCACTTCATGATTCCATTGGAGGCATCGAGGCCAAGAATGCCAGACTGAAGGATTGGGTCAAGGAATTGGAAGAGGCTTTGATTCCTATGCCATTTCTTCTCAATCCTTTGGAAATAGCCATGCCTGCCACCCCTGCACAACCAACTTAAAAGGATCCTCCATCCTCCTTGCATCCTGTAGAGGATATGTGGATAATAATATCAATAAAAGAATGGAACTAGTTACTAAGGCGTGGAAAACATCACAAACCATCACTTCCCTTGGAACCAAGGAACATAGCTTGCTCGAACATTTGCAGATGAAGTTAAAATATGAAGAACATTTCTATTTAAACACGGTCCTTCCTTTTGGAACCATTTTCAACAATATGACAAAAACAAAAAGATGACAACAAGATCTTCCATCCCAAAACCGGATCGGTCAATTAAATGCGTGCTGGAAAGGAAAATAAAGAAACTGCATCTCATTGTTCAGTCATGTGAACAAGCTATATCAAAGAAAGATAAATTATTCACAAGGTTGTAAAGAATAAGCTTAGCTGGAAATACCAAAGACTTCCAAGACCCCGACTTAATCGCAAACTCCTTTCCCTTAACTAGGAAAGAGTTCAATAAACAGGTTGATATGTTTAAGGCGTTGTCTCTGGAAAATTTTTACAACATCCTTGAATATGATCAAGCTCACGTCGACAAATGGCTAGTTGACTATTCAGTACAGAATGAGGAAATTCATCAGGCTCTGTGTAATCTTTCTATCGACTTCCAAGAATTAGAAAACGATATTTTAAACATAAAAATCCAGAATGAGATCAACGTCGCCCCAATGAGAAGCTACATTGAAGAATGGCTCGAAAGGGAATTGAAGCAGGCTGCCAACGAAAGGCAATAGGCAGTTTCCAGGATTCCAGCAGCCTTTGACGACATCAATGAAATGACAGCTGCAAGAAAATATCCAAAGGGCTCATATGTACCATCATTGTAAGTCTACTGATCGCATCCTGCTTTGTTTATCAACCCAGTTATTCCACTTTTTTAAATAGAAATGTGTAGGCAAACACTTATACCTTTCAATTTAATTTTTTTGCAGGTATTCTTTATACAGTCATGTTTCTTGTACATATTTCTCTAATGGTCTGCAGGAGCCCCAATCCCAATCTACATGACAAACGCATTGATATTTTCATTAATATGTAACAAACTTTTTTTTTTTTTATATATTTCAAAATTTCCAGTAGTATGTAAC
>SNQJ01S0056755.1:30459-43827 GCA_010110895.2 Picea sitchensis | reverse complement strand
GAGGTATAATTACAAATAATGGCCTAAAGCCGACATAATTAAAATAACATTACTAATCTAAATTACAACTAATGGCCTAAAGCTGACATAAATAAAATAGAATTACTAATCTAATATGCCCCAATTAAGGGGTAATGAGCCAACATTAGGGCTTAACAAGTGGTGTGTTCCAGAGCTATTTCCACCTAATGTCAATCTTCCTATTGTTTCCCTTGCTTTCGATAAGGAAAATGTGTTTCTTATGTTGCAGTTGATGCGATATTTGAAAAAAAAAAATGTTCAAACCATACAATTTCTTATTTTTTAAAATATAGAACAATGTATTTTTTGAACAAATGGTTGTTCGAAAAGTTTTAGGCGTTGTTTGGGATTCACGTCCTTCAAGGATGTTAATTGATCACAAAATTAATATTGTTTGTTCCAATGCTATTGATGCGTCATCCACTATGGAAATTGCATTAACACTGCAATCTCATATAATAGATTTCTGACATGTACCTAATGTCAAGGTCATTATCGCACAAGACACCCAACGTCCAAAGATTTATGGACTCAAAGAAACATTGTAGTTTTTGTGAGAAAGAAACACTAAAGTTGATGTTCTTTGCAGGTCTGACAATCCTACAGTTTAAGTGCTTTGACAATGATAGCCTTGCTTATTCACCGCATTGTCGCACTGCAGTCAATATAACTGTTCCCATTTCCACAGCCAATGTCAATGTCTGAATCCGAAGCTATCTGGAGCCTGGGGTCACCGCCTATGTGGATGCCTGAAGGTGAAACTAGCTAGAACCTGGGATCGTGACTTCTTACACTTGACATTAGTATCAATAGTGATCGAAAATTGATTGTATGTCGAGTCTGTTACTGCATCCAGAGGTCGCTCAACACTCTTTGACATAGAAACTGGTTGTATGTTAATTATGTTACAACTTTGGCATAAAACGTTCTGTAATTTTAGAATGTTGATTCAAATGTGCATACAGTTTCTCACATTCGTGGGTATCCAATTTTATAATTTCCTTCTGAGTGTATTCAAGCATGGAGTAATATTTGGTGTCACTTCCAAACATTCCAGACCTTTTTGTGGGCCCCCATGTCTGCCACCCCTATGACAAAAGATATATTTTAATGTGATCTGCAGAATTTGATACACTTGCCAGATCTGTGCTGCTGGAAGAAGCTATGTACTTCAACAAAGGAACATTTTTTAACTGGCTTGGACGTCCTTTCCAATTTATAGTAATAAAACAAAGAAGTTCAACATACAAATCTTCAGGCAATCTTTTCAACCAAATAGATGATCGAATACAGGGAGCATAGAAGTCACAACATACTTTAATTTTTTTTTGTCTCATCTTTTGTTGCCTAATAGGATTTGTTTCCCCCAAAGCTAACGTCACATAAAACGACTCCCTCGTCTTTGAATTGGGCCTGAATAATGATTAGGAAAATTACAAGGGAGGCACCTTAAACCCCAATTTTTTGACGACAAAGGGAAATTAACACTTAACAAAGTATGGAATGTTGAATAACTAGCCAATGCAGGCAGGACATATCTAGAAGAGACAAGTTATTCAAAAAGTTGGGATAGATCTAGTTGGCAGCACCAATGAAGTTCAAGACCCGAAATTTATATTCAACTCGTTTTTTTTTTTATGAATCAAGCATTTGGTCGTCAAGTTGAAATCTATAAAAGACTATCCACGAGCTTCATTATTGTACATTTTTTTTTTGTCGGCAGCAGGCCAAATCATAGTCATTGTGGCAAATAATCTCAGCTGTATTTTGTAACCCAACTTATTTGAATATAGAATATTTGCGGTTTGTTTTATGGTGTTTTCTAATCTCTGGTATTGCTTTTCATTTTATTTTGTACCTTTTTTTTGTGTCGTTAAAATGGACGACAAGTTTTTTTTTTCTGCTGCCCAGCTCTTCGATTTAAATAAAGGCTACTTGTTCGTTCCTTACATTTTACATGGAAGAATATTTTTTCATAGGCCATACTTATGTGGTGCCCACCCTATACTTAAAGAAAGAAATGGGAGGACCCATTCTGCTTTCATTCTTCGGGTCCCGTAAATAGAATGAATTAATGACTATTACAACAAGGTAACTCAAGTGTTGACGTCATGTTCATGTTCAATATTTTGCATATATTGCAGCTTCTTCTATTTGATAATATCTGTGCATATAAAAAAAATGTTTCGTCATATATATATATATATATATATATACTTATTGTTTTCAACGAAATTTGCGAACTGAACAACATCCTGCAAATTGGAAGATGATTTACATTTTAACCATAAATAATCTATTAATATATACTAATATGAATACTATTGGAATAAATATAAAAACTTTCTCTTGGCCAAAACTTAGCCAATTATCTGGCCATCGGGTCCCGGGTTTGCGGTATCCAACACTTATGTCCCCTGTTTTGTCATATACATCTTGTAACCAAAGAACTTTCGTGATCTGCAATTTATGCTTTTACTAGTGAGAACTCACCAGGGGTTCGAAAAGATTGACATTAATAAATGAACAGTAGATTTTCTTCAGTGAGATACTTATCCCTTTTCCCCTTTTCTTCTTCCCGTCTATTATCTCTTTCTGGTTATATACTTGGTCTCCTTTCTATGATCGTGGGTTCCAGGGTTGGCGGGATGACATATCTTCATCTCCATCTATATACTCACATGACGAATCCGACCGACCATTGCTCCTTTCCATACTTAGCCAATTTTATGCCCACGGTTTCCGGGTTGGCACTTTCGAACTCTGTTGCTTCTTGTTCCATGATATACATCTTTCACTCAAAAATTCTGTGATTTCAACAAAATTTGCGAACTGAACAACATCCTGCAAATTGGGAGATGATTTACATTTGAACCAGAAATAATCTATTAATATATATTAATATGAATACTATTGGAATAAATATAAAAACTTTCTCTTGGCCAAAACTTAGCCAATTATCTGGCCATTGGGTCCCGGTTTTGCGGTATCCAACACTTATGTTCCATGTTCCGTCATATACATCTTGTATCCAAAGAACTTTCATGATGTGCAATTTATGCTTTTACTAGTGAGAACTCACCAAGGGTTCAAAAATATTAGCATTAATAAATGAACAAATCGTGGGTTCGAGGGTTGGTGGGATGACATATCTTCATCTCCATCTATATCCTCACATGACAAATTCAACCAACCTCTGTTCCTTTCCATACTTAGCCAATTTTATGGTCGCAGTTGTCGGGATGGCACTTTCAAACTCAATTGCTTCTTGTTTTGTGATATACATCTTGCATCAAAACTTTCGTGATCTACAATTCCATCGTGGACCCCTCAAACTCGAAAGATTCACTCTACGAGGGTTCACAAATGTCTCAAATCATCTGTCTCTAGTTTCCATACCCACTAACTTTGCATCCTTCCTAATATAAATTAATTATGCTCTTACTAGTGACAGTTGAACACACTGGTACGAAAGAATTGGCACCCGGACCTACGCCATATACAAAGTGACTTTCGGACCCTGACATCATCCCCTCTTCAGTGTTACACATTATTCATTCAAATGTTCTGAGTGATACAATTTGACCTTTGGGGCTTCACGTCTTCCGGGGAGACATTTTCACCCTATTTTGGATCCTTGCGTTGGCGGGTTCACAAAATCTCCAATTCCTAGTCATTGTTTCCTATTTTTCTCATCCTCGTACTTCTTTCCAAATATCAAACAACAAAGTTTTAATACTAAAATGCCTTCATGCAACAACCATAAAGATCATCATTAATAAGAAAAAGTCTCAAGGACTAACCATCCCTACATAACTTGTCCAGAAACATGCAAAGAATATCTTGTCAGGTAATGGCAAAGCTATTACAAATTTCAATATATTAGCGAAAACAACTCCGGGCCAACATTTCCCTATTCCATACTTGGACACTTTTTCAATTGCAGGTTCCCGGATTGACGGCCTCAAAATTGTGTTTTGAATCTTCCGCGACTTGCAAATAGTGCCCGGAGTTCTGCGATATACAATTTGTCCACTAGAATTCCCCATCACGAGCCCAGCCACCCGTCGTTTTTTTTCTTTCTATTTCTTATGTATTTCAACGAAATTTGTGAATCAAACAGGATCCTACAAATTGGAAGATGATTTACACTTGGACCAGAAATAATCTATTAATATATATTAATATGAATACTATTGGAGTAAATATAAAAACTTTCTCTTTAAATTTTCCCTCTTTTCTCCCCCTCTATTATCCCTTTGTGGTTCTATATTTAGTCGCATCTCTATGATCACGGCCTCTTGGATTTGCAGATTGGAAGATGCTTCTCTTTATCTATATATTCACACCATGAGCCCAACCAACCATGGTCCCTTTCAATACTTAGCTAATTATCTAACCATCGGGTCTCGGGTTTGCAATATCCAACACTTATGTCCCCTGATCCTTCATATACATCTTGCACCAAAATAACTTCCATGATCTGCAACTTATGCTTTTACTAGTGAGAACTCACTAGGGGTTCGAAAAGATTGGCATTAATAAACAAACAGTAGATGTTCTTCTGTGAGATACTTAACCCTTTTCCCTTTTCTTTTTCCCATCTATTATCGCTTTCTAGTTATATACTTAGTCACCTTTCTATGATCGCGGGTTCCAGCATTGGCGGGCTGACATATATTCATCTCCATATATATCCTCACATGACGAATCCGACCGACCTATGTTCCTTTCCATACTTAGCAAATTTTATGTCCATGGTTGTCAGGTTGGCGCTTTTGAACTCTGTTGCTTCTTGTTCCGTGATATACATATTGCACTCAAAAATTTTGTGATCTACAATTCCACGGCATACTCCTCGAACTCGCAAGCTTCACTTTACCAGGGTTCACAAATGTTTCAATGTATATGTCATTGCCTTCCATCCCCACTAACTTCCCTTCCTTCCTAATATACATTAATTATTCTCTTACTAGTGACAACTGAACACACTGGAATGAAACAATTGGCACCCAGTCCTCCGCCATATACAAATTGACTACCAGATTTTGACATCGTCCCCTCTTCCGTGTTACAGATTATGCATTCAAATGTTATGAGCGATAAAATTTGACCGTCGAGGCCTCACATCTTCTAGGGAGACCTTGTCACCCTGTTTTGGATCCTCGTGTTGGCGGGTTCACAAAATCTCCAATTCCTAGTCAGTGTTTCCTATTCCGACCATCCTCGTACTTCTTTCCAAATATGCAACACCAAAGGTTTAATACTAAAACACCATCATGCAACAACTGTAAGGATATTCATTAATAAGAAAAAGTCTCGATGACTAACCATCCCTACAAAACTTGTCTAGAAACATGCAAATAATATCTTGCTAGGTAATGGCAAAGCTATTACAAATTTCAATATATTAGCAAAAACAAGTCCAGGCTAGCCTTTCCCTATTCCATACTTGGACACTTTTTCGATTGCGGGTTCCTAGATTGACGGCCTCGAAATTGCGTTTTGAATCTTCTGCGACTTGCAAACAATGCCCGGAGTTCCACGATATGAAATTTGTCTACTGGAATGCCCCGTCACGAGCCCAGTCGTCCATCATTCCTTTCAATACTTAGCCCAAAGTTGGTTGTATCTCCATGACATTGTACATTTACTGTGTATCAAGTTTGCCCTACCGTTTCCTGGTTTCATACTTAGACACTTTTTCGATTGAGGGTTCCTAGACTGGCGGGCTCAGGATTGTGTTTCCAATGTTCCATGACTAGCAAAAAGTACCCGGAGTTTCGCGATATACAGTTTGTATGCAAGAATGCATCATCATTCCCTCTTCCATGTTACACATTATGCGGTCAGCACTCCCGAGAGATACAAATTGACCCTCGGGAAGTAACGTCTCCTAGGGAACCATTGTCACCCTAATTCTGAAGCCCATCCGATGACTTTCCATACTTTCCCATTTCATGGAATCTCTTTCACGATTCCTCGGGTTGACAGGTTCACGAAATATCCAATTCTTAGTCACTGTTTACTATTCTCGACCAAGGTTTAATGCTAATAGTTCATCATGCAACAATCGTACAGACTACCATTAAAAAACAAAAGCGTGGACGAGACAGTGAAATTTAATTAAAGCTCGACTCCTCGAATTTAAATTAATTTATCTTCTCTTATTTTCTCTTTTCTTCCCAGAGACATGCATGATGCATTTCCCTATTCCATACTTGAGCCACTTTTTCAATTGGGGGTTCCCGAATAGGCGGGCTCACATTTTCACCTCCATTGTTCTGTGTCATGCAAACATTACCTGGACTTCCGCGATATACAAATTTCCCTCTGGACTGTCCTATCATTCCCTCTTCAGTGTTATGCGTATTGCACTCAAAAAGTTTCGAGACATACAATTTGACCCTCACACTCTCACCTCCAATGGTTGTACCTTGTAACCCTATTTTGAAGCCCGCCAAACCGCTTTCGATAATTAGACACTCCTTAACTACTCTTTCCCATCCCCGCAACCTTCGTTCTTCTTTCTTAATATGTAATTAGTAACCTTTCATGCTAACATCTCACCATGTAGGAATAGTCAACATTGTCATTAATGAGCAAAACGCTCAAGGATATCTCCCATTAATACACATTAAACCAAGATCTGTGGAGAGTTATATTGTCCCTTCTGATTGTTCATCTCAACCATGGGCCGTCACGTTGGCTCATTCAGAAAATCTCTAATGCTTAATTGTTCATTATTGTATCTGCCATGTACACACTTCTATGTGTGAAATTACTAGTCTTTAATGTTAACAACGCATCATGCAACAACCGTCGAAATTGTCATTAATGAGCAAAAGTCTCGAGGAGATATCCCATTCACACGAATTGGACCAATATTTGCGCAGCATTATATTATCCCTTCCAACTCTTCATTTCAATCATCGTCTGGAGAAAACAAACGTTCTTGTAAACTTATGGAAGTAGGTCGACTATAGTTTTGTGGAGATACAATGAATATCTTCGAACGTCAGGACCAAAACTTCTAGTGGTCCAGGGCATACTGTTACTATTCATCCCATTCTGCCCAGAACGAAGTAATTTGAACCTCTAGAATCGCTCATGCAGGCTGCATCCCTGAGGTTTTTGACTGTAGGGGGGTGGTCTCTTGGTGCACTGAAAAATATATTTCAAGCTAAAGAATTATTCCACTATGCGACCATTCTCCTGTTTCTTTGTCACCTCAGGTCTTCTGCAAGATGTTAACATTGTCGAAGCCAACATTGACCTTTAGAGGACAAGATTGCAAGAAGTTCCTAGAAAAACATGATAACAGGTTGGACATCTTAGCCGATATCCTCGAAGACCCAACAAAAGTTCCTAAAGATATCACAAAGTTGCAGGTAAGTTCCTTCAGAAATCCATTCAAGGAAATTGCTTTGTTGTTTACAAGAATAACGGGACAAGAATCCACGACAAGCATTTCCAGTATAGTTATTTATATTTTGTACTTCACAGTCAAGGAACAATTCATTTTCAATTGAGGGAAGCTAATTTCCATTGAAATTTGTTCCAAGCTGTCATGATTCAAAGAATCGAATAAATTGTATATGTCATCCTACTTGATTTCCGTAATAGTGCATTGTTGTTTGTTTCCAAAACTGTCTCTTTCCAAGAAAATAAACTGTGAATTCAACCCAGTAACATTCTGGTACCAGGCCCTATGGAAGCACAAGGCCTCCCATTGTTTTTATGAGGTTTTTAATGAATTTGTCTTAGTTTTCAAAGATTTATTGTGAGGGAAGGATGCTCCCCGGATGTCTGTCTAGGCAGCCAAGTTTTTGAACAGGAAGGGGACACTTGAAAAAAAGGAAAATCACAGTGTACTAATGGTCTTTGTATCCAAGGAAAATCCTGCTTTCCTTCCATGCCACATCACGGACAAGATGTTTGTTACAGAAATAACAAGGCAATACAACCACTGGTTTCATTTTTTCCATGACAAGAAAAAACAACATTTCATTCCTCTGCCTTGGAAAGTTGGGGACTTCGTGTGTAGAAACATCAATAAGATTGACAAATTCCCAGGCCATTTCAAGAACTTGAACCTAACATATGTTGAAAGGCTAAAAGGGTTTGACCCTAATGGGATTTTTTGAGAACCTTTACTAGCAATTGGATTTAGCATCTCTTTTATCCATAGATTACCGACCGAAGATAGAGACAGTGACGACAACACTCCTGCTTCTGGCGATTTCAACGTAGAGACATTGCAAAGCACGACTGAATTTTTCAAAAAATAGGGAAAAGTATCTGGTGAGTAGAGTTTCCAGTCCCCAACCAACACTCCCAAGAGCACGACATCATGGAGAATCACTTCAATGGCCCACCCCAGTAGGAAAGAAACCCAAAAATCCTCAAACGGAGGAGGATATAAGAACCCTCCTTGCACAAAAATTGATAGTTCTCACAAATTTCCCCTGACAAAGAAGAGAAAAAACATTGCAGGGCAGGCGGACGAACCTAAAATTGAAAGTGAGCAGATGCAACTTGAAATTGAAATTGAGCACATGCACGAATTTGGTTCATCCACAGACACGATGCACCGTAGTTTCGCAATGGAAATAGATGAGACCGACATTTTTTACGAAGATGAATCCTTTGTATTCCAGAGCGTTGTTTTTGACAACCAATCTAAAAATATAGTCATTGAAAAGAGAGTTGTAACAAACAAGAAAGGCAAATCTTGTACAGAGATTAACTTTAGAAAAATGTGTTCGTCCCAAATATCCATATTTCACTGCGTAACTGGTGATGATCTTGATGATTCCATTGGAGGAATTGAAGCAGAGAATGACAGACTGAACAACCATGTCAAGGAATTGGAGGAGGCTTTCACTGCTACCCCAGAGTTTGCCAGTCCTTTAGAAAAAAACTGTGCCTGCTACCCCTGCAGCCAAGTTAAAAGGATCCTCCAGCCTCCTCGCATCGTGTAGATCCCTTGTAGACAATAACATCAAGAAACGAATGCAGCTAGTTACTGAAGCCTGGGAAACATCACAAAATATAGCTTCCTTTCGAAAGAGGGAAAATGATTTGCACAAAAATTTGCAGATGAATTTAAAAAATGATCAACGTTTCTATGAACAGATGATGACCCCTTTTTCCAACCATGTCATCAACAACTTTGATTTGAAAATAAGACAAGAGGATCTCCTGTCCCCAAATCGGATCAAACAATTAAAATCATGTTGGAAAAAGAAAGTTAAGAACCTACAGCTCATTGTCGAATCATGTGAACAAGCCATATCAGAAAAAGAAGAATTATTCAGAAACCTGACCCAAATAGACTTAACTGAAAGTACCAACGAGGTTCAAGACCAAAACTTAATCCTCAAATCCTTGTCAATGACCAAAGACGCCTTCAATGAAGAACTTGATATTTTAAAGGAGTTGTCTTTAGAAAATTTTTATGACATCCTTGAATATTGTGTAGATAAGATCGAGAACTAGCTACTGGACTATGCAGCACACAATGAAGAAATTGAATAGGATATGCATAGTATTTCTATGGATCTAAGGAAATTAGAAAATGATATTTTTGACATAGAAATCTAGGATGAAATCAATGTGCCCCCCATGAGAAGCTACATTGAAGAATGGTTCCAACGGAGAATGGACAACCTCATCGACGAAGGGAAACAACCGGTCAGCACGATTCCAGTGACCGTTGATGACAACAACAAAAACACATCAGCTTCATAGTAATTCTATACTGATGTCATATTGTTTTCTTTATCAATCCAGTTGTTCTACCTCTTTAAATAGAAATCTCTAACCAAAGGATCATAACTTCCAATTTCTTCTTTTCAGGTCTTCCTCTCTACCATCGCACACTTCTTATTTCTACAGTCCTAATTCTTGTACTTATTTATTTTTATGGTCCGCGGGAGCCCCAATCCCAGTCTATATGACAAACGCATTTAAATTTCTAGAAATATGGAACGAAATCCATAAATATGTAACATACATTATTAATTTTTGATAAATTTCAAAGAAAACTATGTTGGATGTCAGGAAATTGTGTTTATTATATTTGAATGTTTAATGTGTGTGTTTCCTAGTCCTTTTTTCCAGGAACCTTTGTTGCAAGACATTATTAATATTTGATAAATTTCAAAGAAAACTAATTCGGAAATGCTAAATTTTGTTTCCTTCAACTATGTTGGATGTCAGGAAATTGTGTCTATTATATTTGAATGTTTAATGTGTATGCTTCTGTGGCTGGTTAGTGGCACACTGCCACAAATTCATCCTTTGCATGGATACCACATGTACTTCAACCTGCTTCCCACGTGTTTGTATTCAGTCCCGCCATAGAAGTGCATTTATTCCCATTCCAACCTAGCAGGGACTACGTTGTCATACAACACTTGTTAAACATAGCATACTTACATGCAGTATAAAGTGTTTAACAAATTTTGAACTTATATCATAAAAATATGTCGTTCTTTCCCTACATGAGAAGTAAGATTATGTCTAAGAAAAATTTCTGAATATGTAATTTAAGAGAAGAGGTTTTTAAAGTCTCTTTAAACCGTAAGTAAATATCACCAATGTTCTGTAAATTTGAATAAAATATTGAAACTAGAATTCAAGATGGCCATTTACTTTGATTGATGAGAAAAAGTACAATGTAGAGAGATTGTATGTGCTACTGCACTGTATAACTTAGAGAAAGCATCACTTGATAGTAAATAGGCCTTGTAAATAATAATAAATTCATTGGGTGATTGAATTTAATTAGCGTGAAGGGATTTTTTAATTCTATGTTAGTGTATGATATAATAATTTAATTAGCTTTGCCCTCAGATCGGGTGATAGGGATGTGAATAGGTGGGGGATAATGCATTTTGAGGAGTGTGCACACATGTCCTTTCCATGACCTTCCTCGACACTCCTGATGCTCCCCATTCATAATTTCTTAAGCATTCTTTCATCACTACTTGTTCGTCTCTATTTGTTGGTGTACTCCCCTTGTGCGATGCTTATTTCCCCTATCCTTCCATGGATTTACTAGTTCTGGAGGAATTTATTTCCAATTATGGTAATGGACAACCTCATCATGGAAGTTTTTTGGATCTAACATGAATCCATCGGCGCCTATGGTTTTTATCGAGCCCCCCCTAATTGGTCGAACCCACGACCTCCTGCTTCTTTATATCCTAACTCTCTACACCCTTCAACTTGTCTCATTTCTTTGTTGGATCCCTTCAGTCTCCTTATTAACCTCTGGCTCTCCATCCAGGCCTATTTTACTTTATGGTCTATCCCCATGGCGAGAGGGGTATCTCACCATCACTTATGTGGTAGACGAGGTAGAATGGTAGTCTCTAGGAAAAAATTGGAAGTCGAGGACTCAACAACAAATTAGCAGGTGCATACACCCCCCAAAATACAAGCAGAGATCGACTTAGCTGAGGCAGAGATGAGGATTTTAAGGCATTTCATTGACGATGAGGATGTCAAGGAGGACATATGTCCTTGGATTTCAAACCCAGGGTCCTCTTGTGCCAGAGAATACAAATACTATAAAATAGTCGACTTATATTGGCACATGAAAACACTCATGGGAAAGGTGTTGGTTGAACGCAATGAGGCACATCATGAGATTCTTCTTCATCTTGATGATGTGCAACTATAGGTCAAACTTGTGGACCACAAAATCATTTTTCTCATTGAGAAGATTGCAGGCATGGACTTCACCAAGCTCGCCTTTCATCAACCTCGGGTTCATGATCATTTGCAACATGTTGCAAATGATCATGCTCCACTAGTTTAACTTTGCTTATGTTAGGACTATTAGTTTTTTTCCTTTCTATTTTTAGAAGCAGTGAGCCTTTGGCCCCTCCTCATCCTAGTTATCAGTACGTTAGTCAGATTATTCCCAGACTTTACTATCTTACCCTTGGCTTTTGGCATTTTATGATATGTATTTTAAGATTTAAATTGCTCCTCAAGACAATTTGGACAAATAAATTGCTATTTTGATATTGGTCTAGTTTCCCAAACGAAAAACCACCAACATAGACATTGTACAATTCTTCTTTCAAATTAATATGAAATAGTGTGGATAGCTTTAAAAAAATAACTTAATTATCTTTCAAACTCTTATATTAACTTAACTTAACATAAAATGTTAAAATGTTAGCTTAACTTAACAATTAAAAAAAAAATCAACAATTAAAAATGAATTATTTTTTTTTAAATATATATTTAAATTATATAAAAAAAAATATTTTTTATTTTACATGATATATGATTTGTAGTTATCTTTTTCTCCCTCTACAAATAAACATTTTTTTTTTCAATTGGGAAATATTATTACATTTCTTTTAAATGATATTATTAAAAATACATTTACATATGGTTGAAAGAATTATAAATTTAATAAAACCTCTATTTTGTTTCTCTTCTCTTTATAAATGAATGAAGACTTCATTCCTAAAGACGAAGTTGAATTAAGGAAGGAAGTTCAAAAGGTAAAAGAAACCAAGAAAGAAGGAAAATGAGCAATAATTAGAAATCGAAAAGCTATTGTTAAGGATAAAGACCACAAGGATAATAATAAATAGGAATTTGGGACACTCGGGATCCTTTTTTGGAATTGTCCTGGCTTTCCATGGAGCAAAGGTCCTATGATTAATATATTTTGAAATCCATTTTGAATTATTTTGAATTTTGATAAAACTTTAAAGTTTCAATATTAATATTGTATAATCTATTTCAATTTTTTGGGTGATCTAGAGTTCTATGGCTATACTTAAAGAAAAAGTGGTTCAATTTCTTTTTATTGTAATTAAAGTTTATTAATATATTTTGAAATCCATTTTGAATTTCGATAAAACTTTAAACGTTAAATATTAATATTGTATAATCTATTTCAATTTTTGGGGTGATCTAGAGTTCTATTGCTATACATAAATCAAATCAAAAGTAGTAAAATTTATTTTTATTGTAATTAAAGTTTATTAATATATTTTGAAATCCATTTTGAATTATTTTGAATTTTGATAAAACTTTAAAGTTTGGGGTGATCTCAAGTTCTATCGCTATACATAAAGAATCACAAGTAATCACTTACCCTCTTAAGGTCCGATAGACCAATCGGTCTTAGTGGGAATTAATCATCATCATCATCATCATTTATGCTTAGTTTGTAAAGCATCCAATAAAGGATTCATAATTTGTTCGTAAAAGATTTCATTTTTGAAATTAAAGATCAAAATATTAAATTTAGTGGAGCCTCTTATTTAATTATACTAACTATAAAAAAAAAAGTTTGAAATTTAAAGTTTT
>SNQJ01S0056755.1:0-28504 GCA_010110895.2 Picea sitchensis | reverse complement strand
CAAGAAGATGATTACAATGAGGATTTGAAGGCCTTTTTACAATAAACAGGAATGCCAAAATTCCTAGACATCCAAAAACCTAACCCTAGGAGATGAAGCGCCAAAAGTCATGTGGGCCCCGTTTGGGTAAGTTAGTACATCAACTTCCGAGGGTCATAACTTTTGCATACGATCTCTGTTTTAGGCGTATGATAGCTCGTTGGAAAGGTATCATCGATGAGATTCATTTTGGGGGCTCAATAATGCATTTGGATATCATTGAGAACCTAAATCTCTAAAAACCTTTATTTGGGCCCTCAAAATGGCCCCCGGAAGTTAAAAACTGCTAAAAATAGTAAATTGCCAAATTTGCCAGAAAAATGTTTTGAGCCAGTCGGAAAAGGTGGGTGGCCACAGATATCCACCTGGATCATACAAGTTGTTCTAACCTATACTAGCTTCTGAAAAATAGACTTATCTTGGAGTAAAATAAATTGTTTCCTTTTTACTTGTTATCTTAGGAGAATGAAGGTGAATCAATGTAATGTTTGCAAGTATGTTGATATTCAATAAGGTGAATTAGATGCATAATTTAGATATTAAACTAAGTTTTATGGTTTTGGTTTGTTCCATGTGCATATTAAGCAGATGAAAATGCTTAATCTATGAGATATTTATTTTCACCAAGTCTTTTCTCCAATAGAAAACCCCAAACATTGTAATGCCTTTTCTCCAATGCCAAACCCAAAACAATGGAGAGAAAACATTCCACAAAATATAGGGCACCTAGAAATCATGGCTCATTCTACATAATCATTCACCATTACTTGTAGTGATTCTGAATGCAGATATGAGATCGAATACACTAGCTTTTTCTTCTCCTTTAATTCTTATCCACTGAAATGGCACTGCTAACTACATTATCTAGTGAATTATTATTGATAAAAATTTAAAATGATCATAAATAATAGCAATAGTGTCACACCCCCACAGTCTACCCAAGGATCCAACTCAACCTGGCACACCAAAGTCTTCTGGAAGCTGAGGTTCGTGTGACATCCTGATGTTTCCAACTTGACATCTAAACCAAACCGAGAGTACTTCACCCAGACTACGCCTCTTCACTCAAGGTATGCTCATAACTACGCCTTGAGATACTTGGCGAGTCAAGCCTCAACACTAAACTCCTTGTCACCAAGGTGCCCACCCAATCTTGCACACTTCATTATAACACTCTTGTTATTTATTACATATATAGTTACAAGTTCTCCACATGTGAACAACAACATACATACACATGACAAATAACACAAGTATGGTTGGTAACATAAGGCATGCCTAACACTTATACAAAACTTCCGAATAATATACAAGATGTTACAACAATGGAGCGTTCAAATCATACATGCATAGTCCACGGTATGCCTTGCGGCAATGTAATGTCCTGCTATAATCCCTAGTTTAATTAATGCTTAATGTCGATATAATGTATGATTGTGGCCAAGCGATGTATATGCAAATTGTATTTCTGAATTTTAATAAATAAAATATGATGCCAGTAGTTAGGTGACATGGAGGATATGGGGGGCGATTAACCCACAAGAGAGAAGGGGTCTAAAAAGGGGGTTTAACCATGATTTTAATTCCCAAATGTTTTTCCTGATTTTAATGTGTTGAGTGAACCTTCTATTTTCCCTTGAGTGTAGAAGAACCCAATCATTAAATGCATGTAAGAGGGTGGGTGTGAGAAGTCACATCGCATATGTTATTGGGAGCATGGGGTTGAAGAACAATCATCTTATGAAAGAGTGTAATTCAAGAAAGCAACAAAAGAGAGGAAATTTGTATGGCCAGGGGGCAGCTTTAGACAGTCGTATTTTTGCATGAACAACAAGAAACAACAGGGAAGAAGAGCATTGGAGTTGGAGCAACAATGGAGGGAAAATTCTAGATTCTTTGGAGTTATGAAGCCTAAAGAGGCAAGATGTCAGGCTTGTAGAAGAACCAAGTTGTCAGGCCTAAAGAGTGAACTCATGTGAGAGTTAAACTGCAACAACAAGCTTGGTGTTGTTGTTTTCATGGTAGTTTTCCTAGCAATGAGATCCCTTGAGTTTCCAATAGTTTGATTCTTGGTTACATGTGCCAGAGAGACCCTAATAAATGAATTGGACACTCAATGGATTGAGAGAAATGAAGGGGTACATTCCTTGGGTTGGGCAGGTAGAGAGGAAGAGAGTTGGTGGAAAATTGGGATAGTTGTAGGAGAATGCCAGTGGGTTGCAGGATTGTTTTGTGAGTTGTGAGTAGACAATGAGAGACCACCATCTTTTGTGGATTTCTAGCCCCATATTGGGGGTGACCTGATGTTGAAATTTGGAAAAAAAATTCTATGGTTGGGCAGAACGTCCATCCCAAGTAGTTGGTTGTACAACTATTTTAAAAAGATAAGTGTTTTATATGTTTTCTTTCTTGCATTATGATTTTTAATTATTGTGCATGAACTCTGTGTATGAGACTAATTTGTATGCCATTGTAATGAGTTATTAGTTTCATTCATGTGTTATTTCATCAAGTTGTAGATGCATTAGATAATGGTTAAATATGTAGGATTAAGTATCTAGTAAGCTACAATAATCTATTTAGCAGAAAGTTTTTATTTGTATGTTTATGTGTTTTCCACGTAGTAATGTTCTTCAGTTAAGCTAGAGGACGTTAAAAATTAGTATCAGAGCCTTTGGTTCAACACTCAACCTATATGGGATAAGGACTAACATGAATTTGGTAAAATTCGTTGTTATGGATTTTAACGTGTGACATATTTGGGGAAAAATCATGAAAACAAAGTGAAATTCCCAAATTTGTGAGAAATTTTAGGTCGATTTCCCTCATAATTGTCAAAGAGATGATCAATGGCATCGATATGCAAGTCTTGGAATTAAAAAAAAAATCATATTAGGAGGTCGAATTCCATGTTTTCATGGAAACTGTGAAGTTAGAAAATCAACAATCAAGATTCATTTTCATTGTTTGGTGAAGTCCAATAGATCGATGGTGAGGATTCATTTTTGGAGGTTGGAAAAATGGATCAAATCGATGGTCAAGATCCATTTTCGGAGTTGGAATAATAGAGTAGATCTATAGTTGAGAATTGTCAACATAGATGGGATAAGTATGGTGGATCAATGGTCATGATCATTTTAACTGGGAGATCAACGACCTAGATTTATCCTGATTTTTAGTTGAAAATTTTTCTAAGTATCAAAATTCAGAGAATTCATGGGAAAAAATAGTTTTCCAAGAGAGATCGTTGATGGTCAATGGTAGGATCGACAATATTGGAGAAGTGTTTCATTCACCAACATAAATCACTAATGGCCAAGGAAATCATCGATCATCTATCGTCGATGATCGGATCAGTGAAATTGGTGAAGTGTTCAATTTGAACAAAGGAAATCAATGATCATCGATCATTGACGGTCAGGAGAGTGGAATTTGTGAGGTGTTTCGTTCATCCAAGAGAATTTTTTGGTTTTTGATGAAAGGAAAGAGGGGGATGATGTCTCATTCCACGTCAACATCCAGGTGTCATTCCATGTCAACTAGAATGCCATGTGTTGTCATTTTGTTCCATGCTTGCATGCATCCTTCTTAACATTGGGGAGTTTACACCCAGGGTTTGTCCATATTTGACCAACAAAAACCCCAGAGCATCAGCATATCAATCCTAATCCAAGGCTGAGGAAGGTCTCACCCGAGATGCAAAGGGGATCACAAAGACCACAAGGTCTTGTGACAATAATGAAGGATTAAGCAAACTAGGATCAATCTAGGATGGAATTCATACATTCCATATTCCATGGCGTACTATGCTAACAAGTAAAACATTACAAACACATTTCTAACCAACACATGATAGACACAAAATATAGAAAAATTGGCGTAGATTTATTATTCCTTTCATTCCATTCAACATAAACATATAGTATACATTAAGAAAATTGTATTTAACAACAACAAAGATTCATATCTTCTTAGGAATTTCTCAGAAATACAACACATTATGCAATGCGCATCCTTTTTTTATCTCATACATATGATAGATTCAGATTTATGTTCAGAAGCATTACAACATTACAACAGGCTCAGAGTGAGCTCGATACCAACAACTCAATGGATCTTATCTAACCATCTAACTCTATCTTTGATGTTGTTTCTTCCTTTTATAGCTTTCTCTGCTCGAGAGTTCTGTCTCTTTCTTCTTTGCTCCACTCGTTCTACTGATAAAACTACCCTGCATGCTTTTGGCGCCTGCTTGAAGACCACGTAGCCTTCTGGAATCAAGTAAATATTAAATTCCTCACCAGTTCATCTTTTGTCAGCTCCATAATCCCTTATGTTTCTAGCAGTAATCATTTGATAGGATTTCTCGATGATTCATTTCTTGATTCCAACGTGCATCTTCTTGATTTCTAGTGTGCATCAAAACTGGAAACAACATGCATTTGGTAGACTTCCATCTTGGCATGCAATATCAAAAATCGGTCCGACGCACACTTCTTGTTATTCTTCGTGCATTAACTTAGGCGTGCACAACTTCATTTGTGCGTGCGTGCAAAATGAACCCAAAATGTTGGGTGCCAACATGCCCCCATCACTATTACTTGGCTCATCCTCGAGCCAACATCTTCATGCAATCAAGGCGGAAATTTTGAGTAAGAGAAAATCATCGGTCTTCAAAACAAGTTTTGATTGTGGTCAGGCCTAAGTAAGAGAAAATCATTTGTTCAAGCTGTAGTTGCAACCTAACCCAGGTCCTCGAAAGAATCAAATAGGCCCCATGGTGAAAGGTGGATTTGGAGTGCATGTGACCAGATGCTTGACCAAGAACCTTTGTTGGTGTCTATGGAGGTGAATGAGGGATCTATTTAAATCCCATCACCAAAAACTAACCACTGAAAATAAGTTATGATCCATCAAGAGAGAGCATCACTCTCAGCTTTTCTTTTGGTTCTAGGAGGACCAAACTCAGGTGGTAGACTTGTCCTTTCTACTATTGGAGGGTTGGGGATCCATGGACAAATGTGAGAGTGAGGGGCCTAGCCACTGAGCAGGATGAATTGGTTTGGCTAAGGTGCCCTGCTAGATGATCCAAAATTGATCTTTTAAAGACTATGGTTAATTTTATGCATGATTTGATTTACCATTTAGGAATTAAAAAGAAGAAGCTTAATGAAAGAAGTTGCAGCCATATAAGAAGTAAAAACAATAAACCAAAACACCAAGATTGATAACGGAGTTCGGCACAAGTTTTCCTACGTCTCTAGGCCTTTGTCTCGGTGGGGAAGGCTTCTTATTAATCTTCAATGCTTTAAGAATACAAAATAAAGGCTTACATAAAATCTCTTGAAACCACCTTTTATATCTGCAACTTCTGGATAGAAACATACATCACCATTGGCTAGAACGGGAAAAACTGAGACTTTTGAGTATGAAGTCGTCTATGCTTGGAACGAAATCTTGGGCTCTGGAACAAATTTTATGTTCAGCTACTCCGATGCAAAAACACAAGCCATATTCAGACTCCCCTCGAAATTCTGCAACTTTTGAGTATAAAGTCGACCTGCTTCTAAATAGTCCCTCGGGACCTCCCCTTGGCATGAATTCCAATGTTGTGCCCTGTCAAATCCATACAGTTCGTACACTGTCTATTTGCGTGCCAAAAAAACTCATTTTTCTCGATTTTTGTGCCCTTCTAAATAATCCATACTCCGCCAAATTTAGCAACAATTAGCCAACTTAGCGAAAGTTAACCAAATTTAGCGATATTTCACCATATTTGGAGGATTCCTGCCAGATTTGGTGGAACCACCAAAATTGGCCTTCTAGAAGGTGCCATGTGGAGCCTCCTCATTGGGCCACATGGATCCTTGCCATTATCCCGAGCCACATCAACCTACACAGTTAGCTGCAATGTGTCATCCGTACGACTACGTCATCTTTCCCAGTCAGCTGCCACATGTCATCCATATGGCCACGTCAACCTACCCAGTCAGCTGCCACATGTCATCCATATGACCACGTCAGCCAACCAAAACCTACCTCATGTCATCCATATAGTTCCACATCAGCCTTTCATACAACCACGTGTTGCGTTCGTATAATTCCATGTCAGCCTTTCGTACTACCATGTATCGCGTTCATACAGTGCCACGTGTTGCGTCCGTATAGTTCCACGTGTCGCGTTCATACAGTTCCACGCCAGCCTTTCATATTACCATGTGTTGTGTTCATATAGTGCCACGTGTTGCATCCGTATAGTTCCACATGTCGCATACATGCAGTGCCATGTGTCGCATACGTGCAGTGCCATGTGTCGCGTTTGTACAGTGTCATGTGTCACTTTTTTTATTGGTCCAAGTCACCCCTGAAAATTCCAAAAATAACTAACACATGGCACATCCTTGTGCTGCCACATGTCATGCTAAAGTCAACATGACATCATCATCCATACTGCTGACATCATTAGTTGACTTTGACCAGTTGACTTTGACTTTGACTTTAACGTTTTCAAATCACCATAACTTTCGCATACGGTGTCCATTTTTGGAAAACAAAATATGGTCGAGATCGGCATGACGAGCCATACACGATGGTGTTGGTTTCTTCCAATTCTGAGAATTTTTATTTTTAGGCCTTTCTAGATCCATTTTGGATCACTAGTGGAGGGGGATCCATGACAAGGGATGAGGATAGGGATCCTGGAAAATAAGAAAGGAAGTTCCCTCCTTATCAACAAAGGTGATGATTTGACGGAGTGGATGTATATAGAGTGAATATGGTGGTGAATATTACGAAGGAGAGAAATAAATATTCGACGGAGGGGATGTATTTTAGTAGAGGGAGAAGTTGGCAGCAAAACGTGACACATGGGAAATCCAAATGTCGGGTCCATCGTACCAGTGATGTTGGTTGGATATTGTGGCGATATAACTGATTGTGTACTTGTGGCATATTCAAACTACCAAAATAGGATTATTTTCCCTTTAAATGAACTAAACCACCAGGAAACTCCTATGAGGCTTACGTGAATTGTCAATCAGGACCATGACCTTGTACTTATGGAAAAGTATTGTCCTAATTTGGAAATTTGGAGAATAAACAAAAATTGCCAATCTATCGAGTCCTCCTGTGTGATCCATGTGAACTTTGTGCTATCAAAAATGTAAATTATGTCGACTATAAGATATCTCATCTATTGTACATCATATACTAAACATACTCTACCAATATTCAAAGGTGGGAGAGGGAGCTAGATGTTGATTGACTCCTGTGGGTTGTAGTAAATCGATGCCATTGATGAGCC
This sequence comes from Picea sitchensis, assembly GCA_010110895.2. Taxonomy (NCBI): domain Eukaryota; kingdom Viridiplantae; phylum Streptophyta; class Pinopsida; order Pinales; family Pinaceae; genus Picea; species Picea sitchensis. The sequence continues at coordinate 21,162 of SNQJ01S0056755.1, read as the reverse complement.
CCTTGACCAGTTGTCCTTGCAAGGTTTCCATCTTGGTAGCACCTAATTGACCAATGCAGATGAGCCGGAAAGGACCTAACCAGCTCATGCGTAGCTTGCCAAGATGTTGCAAATATTTGTTGTCATATAATAATATTAAAGATCCATGCTAGAGATTTTTCTGATGGATGTTACAATCATGCCATGCCTTTTTCATTTCCTTTTCCACCGCTTGGATAAATTGTTCCATCATTTGATCCTCTTCTAGTTCCATGAGCTCATATAAGTTGTGTTGGAGGGACTAGTCATCTGTCATTTGGGTTGCAAGGGCGACCCAGAGGCTAGGAACAACAAATGCGAGTAGAATGACCACTTCTTTTCCATAGACAAATATGAATGGCATGTGATTTGTCATATTTTTCCATGTTGTTTGATAATCCCATAATACTACTAGGATGCGTTAATCTCATTCATCACGCTACACATTACAAACTTTGGTTAAAGCATGCTCTAAAATCTTATTAAAAGCTTCAATTGTACCATTGGCTTGAGGGTGATAGGGAATGCTCCTATGGTGATGGATCATTTACTCTTTAGTGAGTTTTTGAATGGTCTCATTCAGAAAATGCGACCCCTGATCACTCATCAACACCCTTGGACAACTAAATCTAGAAATGACATTCTCAAAAATGGAGCGCATCATTGTTTCTATTATACTATGCTTGACTAGTGTGGATTCAACCCATCTAGTTAGGTATTCAGTTGTTGTAATAATGTAGTGCACCCTTGTGTGACACGTAGGGGTATTGATGGGACCCACAAAATCTATTCCCCATTTTTCGAAAAACTCTAGCATGATCACAGGAAATAAAGGTAGCTAATCTCTCCTACATGTCTTGCCAATCCATCGACATACGTTGTAGCGTTTGCAATAGTCCTTGGAATTTTCAAAGAGGGAGGGCCACCAAATCCCTGCATGCAAAACCTTTCATGTTGTATCCTTGTTGGAATTGTGACCTCCAACAATACCTTCATGTGCTTCATACAGGATGGAGTTTTTTTCGTGTTCTATGGAACACCGACATAGGATTCCATCTGCGCCCAACTTATACAATTGTCTGACAATCAACTGATAATCGGTACTATGTGGTCAGTGAAGAACTTAAATGCAAACCCCAACAAGTAGTGGTGAAATTGTTTTAAGGCATAAACCATGAAAAGGCCCTTGCGCTTGGTTGTATTATAATTCTTTTCAGCATTAGATAGCTTGCGACTGGAAAAGTATATTGGATGGTCAATATTTCCTTCACTCGGCTGCTCAAGAACCACGCGAACCAAAATGGATGAAGCATCTACGTCGACATGAAAGATATTTGACCAATCAAGAAATACCTGAATTGGTGGAGTAACCACTTTTTCCTTGATAATATCCAAGACTTTCTAGAAATATGGGGTCCACTCATACTTAGTATCTTTGTGCAAAAAGTTTTCTAATGGGGCTGCAATATGGGCATAATTCTAAATGAACCATCGATAATATTCTATATGACCCAACGTGGCATGCATATCCCAAATATCCAATATGGAAACATTCTTAGCTTGATCCTCCAACAATCCATTTTTGCACATGATGTGGCCCAACAATATGCTAAAGGGTGTACAAAAAATGCATTTCTTCAAATTCAAGGACATTTGTAGTTGGTGGCATCAGTCTAGCATCAGTAGAAGAGCTTGCATGTGTTCCTTCAACAAACTGAACACGGTCCAATAGTCCAAGTATGCTTCATTAAGAAACTTGTGGATGAATTCCTTGAAGGTTGCAACCACTATTCAGGAAAATACTTTTGGGGTATTCTTCAAGACAAAGGGCATGAACATGTATACAGAGGACCCCATTTTTGTCGCAAAGGCAGTTTTAGCTTGATCCTCCTCTATGATATGAACCTGATGGTACCCTGAGAAGCCATATGTGAAAGAGTAGGATTCTTAGTCGCTAAAATTTTCCAACACCTCATGTGTGAAGGGTGTCAGGAAAGGGTGATGGACGTAGGTTGTGTTGAGACTCCTCAGATCTACACAGATTTGAATATCACTGGTATTATTGGGTTGCACAACCATAGGACTAATCCAATCAGATTCCTCTACATGAACAATGATCCCAACATCCAACATCTGATCAAATTATTTACACACATTTTCCTTATATGTGGGATTTAATCCATAAGGCCTTCTCTTGACTGGTTTGGCATCCGTCTTGAGTTGAATCTTCATAGCCCCCAACAATCCTGCAATGCCTTTCATTTCAAAAAATCCCTAGGGAAACAAGTCCTCATATTTCTTAAGAAGTTCAACAACCTGAGTGACTGTCTCCTTATCCCAATAATCTCCAATGATGGTCATCTTAGGCACTTGTTCAGTGCCAATATTGTGTTTCTTGGTTTTTTGGGGGCCATTATAGTCTAGTGCGCCATCTTTGTCGCATTACCCTTTAGTGTGCACTCACCTTCAAATTATTTGATCTGGATGTCGTGTGGGTCATCGTCATCAACATTATCAACATCTATCTTCCAACAATGTTCTACCTCTTTTAGTTTTTCCACATGTTGATGATATGAATAGATCACTCTGGGTGTGGCTTCTTTTCGCTACCCATGGAAAATAAAATCATTAATCCGACGAAGAAACTCTCTTTGAGTTGGATATTCTACTATCAAGTTGAATGTTAAACGAAATTGGGAACTCACATGGGTCCACTCAACTGTTTTCCTCCTGAGTTCCTCCTGAATGTACTAGCTTCTAGGGACCATGTCCATAGTGTGGAAAAACCAATGGGCCCATTGAAATCAAGGGATATTATTAGAGGTCCAACATCGTTCAGAAAAAGAAAGGTGTTCTTGAGAATCCTCAGTTCCCTTATATCGGTTGGCTAGATCGAAAACAACGATGGGCTTGAACCTAACCTTTATCAACTCAGCTACCTATGCCCAACTCTGAATATTCAAGCGATGCTTTTCCCACCACCGCCCAGGTGTCCCTCAAACCACTGCATCCATGTCTCGAAGCCTCTTTTCCACAGGGACAAGTTTCTTCATCTGTATGAGGTATGTCTCTATTGGCCCTGTCCCATTGAATTGTAGGGAATCATATAGCTCAAATCTGATACAGTGCACTACTTTCGTTATCCTCGTGCATCTGCGAGTGGAAACTTCCTAGAGGTTGTTTTTCCACCTTTCCATGGAATCCTTAGAATCCGTGTCATAATATTTGACACTTCTCTAGCTTACTTCTCCATCTATGGTGGGGTTGATGTAGTCCTCCCTACGCCTAGTGATATTATAGGTATTTTCAATGACTGAGCTATGTGCATCCTCATCCATTGGATCATTTTATCTATCTCCTTCATATGGATCTAGAGGTGTGACCATGCATAGGGTATCTATTTCAAATGACATCTAGATCTTCTTTAAATTTGACATTGCATTATTATCAAATACCCAGTCAATACCAAGCAATTACAGATATGGATCAGATTCATCCATAATTTATATTACCTCAAAGTCATCCTTTGTTTTGACTCCTTCTATACTCACTTCCACTTGCTCTAGCCAGCCTATTGGATAGATCTTGTATTGATTTTCCAACCACAGTTGGATAGGTGACCAGACCAATTTTAGTTTACCCATCATCTCCCAAGATTTCTTCAACAAATATTCATGTCGGAGCCCAGATCCAACATGACACCATCCATGTCATAACCACCAAGTTATGTTTTCATTTAAACTCTCGGTTAGTGTGCTTTTGCTTGTTGATCTAAAACAAATCTCTTTCCATAAGAAGAGATGATATGGTTTCCTCCACTCTGTGTTCCCTCATGCAAGTAGCTAACATTTATGTCAACTTACTTGTAACCTTTGGATCATTCAACAATCGCAAACAACAACACAAGAAAGAACTTACTTGGTCTTCATATTCTTCCTTGCAACACAAGTTGTGCAAGGATTCTTTTCACATTGTACATTGTAATTCCTATAGGCATTGTTCTTCATGTGCTTTCTGCTCGGCGTGTCACATATCATTTTTTCTGCAAGCTTCTTCCAATGACCATTGTGTCGCGTGTTGTATTTCTTCATGCATGTGATCTTGCTCCAAATATCATTGTATCACACATTGTAATTCTTCATGGGCGCGATCCTCTTTCATTGACCTCTGCATCACCAGTTGTGCCTCTTCACAGATCCATGCTTCCTCTAGCGACCTTTTTGTCGCCCTATCCATTTCTTCTCGGATCTGAGCCTCCTCAAGTAACCTCTGAGTCGCACACTCTTTCTTCTTCTAGTGCTCTCTGCGCATCACGCAGGAACCATTTTTTCTAGGAAGCATCAAACTTTGGGGGGCAAGTTGTGTTTCCTTCCTTATCTTCCCCTTCGACTTCTTACCTAATCCTTCACCATGCTCAAAGTATGCTTTTTTGTTTTCTCCACCTTGGGTTACTATTCAGACATCAACCTCCTCATTCTTCTTCCTATTCTTACGCGGCTCTGCATACACCATGTTGAAATTGAATTTCTTGTCTTCCCACTTTTTTAACAAGTCTGGACAGTCTTCAATGACATGCTTGAGACAATAGTAGTATGCACAAAGCATGCGCAATTTTGTACAAAACCATGATACATGACCAATTTCTCCACAATTGAAACAAGTGGGGGGTCTACCGCCCCCTACGCCATATTGTCAACCAAAACCGCACCCATATCCACCTCAGGGACTACCTTGGTATTCACCTCTTTCTACACTAGCACGCTCACCACCCTTCTGCTCTTCCTATACCTTGAATGCATCATGGTTATTATCCTCCATGGATTTACAGAACTCACATAACAGAGTATGGTTCATCATTTGGTACTTCTACAAAGTTTGGAAGTGGGGTGGTACATGATCCCACTGTCTACATATCTCGCACCATTATGTCTATCCAAATGGAAATGAACTTGGTGCACCCATCACCACATAATTAAGAAGTACAAGGCATTTGTCCTTGTGATGTCCCTCTCAGTGACAGGTGGTACACCATATGTGCTCATACATTACCTTCGTCTTTGCCATGTATTGCAATTATATCGTCAAGTTGTCTAGTTGAGACTGCACCTATTCCAAACCTATCGACGTCTCTGCCCCTCTTAGTGTAGCTTCTAGGTGCATTGCAATTTCTACCACCTTCTCTTAAGTCATCACCTTTTTTTGGGCAAGTGGAACTCAGATATGGGGAAGTAACCTTGCAATAAACCACTCTGTGTTGCACGTCTTGGATTTGGTACATCATCCTATCCAATAAAATCTTAAATCATTGGTCATAATCCTACACACTATTACCTTCTTTTTGTTTGATCTCTTTTATCTCTGTGATACATTGAGACTCTAACTTAGGTTTATAGAATTTCCTAAGTAGATATTGCTTAGACTCTATCAGGGACCTCATCGATCTCATCGGTGCAGTGGATTTATACTTCATGTACCACGTCAAGGCTCTATCCTTGAACATGGTCTCCATTTGTGCAATATTTGTCACTTCGTTTGTGATCCTCTTCATAGACCATATTGCTTCACATTTAAACCAATGTTGTTCTACATCATCCTTACCCATTTCACGGAACATGGGTATGTAGATTTTAACCTTGTACAATTATTTATTGCAAACACATTTCAGTAAAAGAACAGAAAAGATACAATGGAAAATACAAACATTACACAGAGATTTTTCCCTTGGAAACCCAAACCGGGAAAACCAACGTATTCTATATTCATTCATAGTGATACCAACTCCTTCTTTCCCTTCACAGCAAAGCCTTATGGCTACTTCAGATATATTTATTCTTCCATATCCCCATGTAGGAAGGTTGTCTTCACATCCATCTGTTCTACTTCAAAATAAAATTCACCAGCAACAGATAACATAAATCTTATAGAAGTTAATCTAACGTCCTCGGCCATCAACCCATTGGTCGGGCAACGCTACTGCGCAGAACAACTTTCTCATACTTATATATATAACATGCATTAAGTCATATTACACAAATTTAACTAAACCATACAGAGTAATTACAGAATTACGACTAACATGCAAAAATATGGGATTAACAGTAATTCATGATTATAGTGGAATACATGATAACATTGCTAGAATCACAGTCATGCATATTTAATTGATATTATACACACGTATATACTTATATTTTAAACTGGATGTAATTCACCAACCACGTGCAGGCCTTCCACAAACCTCCCAGCCTTAGACCACGCTACTCATCACGCTCAACAGCGGGTCACCCACGAGCTAGGACCAAGCTCCACCCAAGGCAAGGGATCCTAGTCTAGGCTGAGGTTACAGGGAAAACTACACAGAGCAACCGAAAGGATTCCTCCCAAGATGCCTTCTTACGCCCACTACTCATGGAATATCATTCCCCACATGCTTATTCTCCTCGGGAGTATACACCTTCACAAGAACAGTCCATCAGTGCTTCACCTCCCTCTCTGGGTCTTGGCAATAGGCCGGATCAGGAAGTCTCAAAGCTCCATAGTTAGTGTTGGACTCTCTCTGGGAGAAAACCCCTTCCCAGCAGACTCCTTAACTTGGAAAGAGCTTCTCATAGGCCTGACAACCTACCTCTTCAACCACGGGCCTCACAACCTAGTTCCTCAGCCCCTTCCGACTCAATTCTCACACGGTGAGGATAACCACAACACAACCCCACTCAGGAAAATAGAAAACAGTAACCCATAGACAGTTCGGGTATGGATTCAGCTTTGCAATGGTGGATAGACTGGGTTCTCGAACTCACAGGTCGACTTTACCCTTCCGACCAGTTCTCTCAACGGTGTATAGGTATGTCAAGGATAAACGCAGACAAAAAACGAGATCAAACAGATGATGTTTTTGGTTTTCAGGAGGACATCTTGGTTTTCTAGTTTTCATAGCTGCATGAGGGTCTATGAAATCAGATGCAAGGGATGATGGAATAAGGAGTGACCCCCTCCACGGATGACTTCTGCATTTTTTAACTGCATGTGCCTGGGTCAACACTTTTCACCCATGAAGCTGCATGCACTACATCAACATGTGTTCCTCTCCAAGAACTTAGGAAAAAACATATATCTCACATGGCTTTTGGAATAATATTAAAATATTATTCCCAAGGACTTAAGCCCCTAGGCTCAACACTTAGCCTTTATTCCCAACCTTCCAGCCTCCAATCCCTTACCCACTATGTGGAAGCTTAGTCCCCCATCACTCATTCATTGTGGTCGGTCTGCACGAAGCGATGTTTATAATTTTATTAATGTTCTGCATCATTACATATACAAAAATAGGGTCCTGGCCTTAACACTTAGTCTCTCCAGCCTAATAAACTCATAAGCCTTACCATCTTATATTAACTTGGCTCACCAGCCTATAAAACATTATTTACAATTCATAAACATGATTACAACAGGGCTCGTCCTTGGGGATATTACAATCCCCTCCCCTTATTTTTGCACTGTCCTCAGTGCAACTTTTACATAGTATCAACAAGATTTCCAAAATCTTCAAAACGATGTGGGTATTATGCCTTCACAACATCCTCATGCTCCCATGTCACGTCCTTAGGACCGTACCAGGTCCACTAGACCTTTACAAGCCCTATAACTCGATTCTAGAGATGTTTGCTTTTCCTGTCTAATATGTGCACAGGATGCACTTGCAGGACACCTTCTTGCTCCACCTGAATCACATTCCAATCGATAACATGATTAGAAACAGGTATATATTTCTTAAGCAATGAAACATGAAACACATTATGTACAGTCATGGATGCAAGTAATGCAAGCATATGTGCAACTGGCCCAATCCTTTCTAGGATTTCAAATGGCCCACAAAATCTGGTTGCCAACTTGGCGCAACTTCCCAGCTTTAGGGAACTCTTGTTATCTTTTACTTTCAGGAAAACATGATCACCCACTTTGAATTCTCTATGAGTTATGTTCTTATCAGCATAACTTTTCTGCCTGTCTTGGGCAGCTTTCAATTTCTGCTTAATTTTTATCATTTGGTCTTCCATTTCCTTGAGCAATTCTGGCCAAACTACCGCTCTATCAACTGGGTTATCCCAGCTTACTGGAGTGTTTCACTTTCTTTCATACAGTGCTTCAAATGGGCTCATTTTCAATGATGCTTGATACCCATTGTTGTAGGCGAATTCTACCAAATGTAGGTAGTCTTCCCATTTCGATGGTTTATCCATCACATACATTCTCAGTATGTCTTCTATCACTCGATTCACCCACTCTGTCTGCCCATCTGATTCAAGATGATAGGATGTACTGAACTTCATATTTGTTCCAAATCCCTTGAATAACCCTTTCCATAAATTTGAGGTGAATTTCGGGTCTTTGTCAAACACAATTGTTTTAGGAATTCCGTGCAATCGTGCCACTTCCTTCATGAAAATATCAACAACATCTGTTGCCTTATGAGTGGTCTTTAACAAAATGAAATGGGCAGATTTTGTAAGCTTGTCCACAACCACCATGATCGAATCATGCAGTTTGATGGTTCTGGGCAATCCCGTAATAAAATCCATCATCACCACTTCCCACTTCCATTCAGGAATGGGCAAAGTTTGCAGTAACCCTGCTAGGTGCCTATGCTCAGCTTTAACTTTATAGCACTCCATACATCTAGTGATGTATTCAGCAATATCTTTCTTCATACTTGGCCAAAAGTAATGGCTCTTGACTACTGCCATAGTCTTCTGATATCCAGGGTGCCCAGCGTAAGGCACTTTATGCATTTCTCTCAGAATCGCAAGTTTCATACCCTAGACATTAGGTACATAAACTCTGTTCTTGTACAGAAGTACTCCATCGATTTCCATTTTATAATTTTCCACTTTCTGTGGCCTCTCACCTTGTTGTATCTTTGCTACTAGCCCCCTGTACTACAAATCTGCATTTGCAATCTCCAAAATTCTGCCCTTTATATCAGTTTGGTACATGCTAATAGTTGTAGCATGTAATTTGTGTATTCTTCTATTGATTGCATCAGCGACTTTATTCTCCTTCCCTTTGATATGCTTGATATCAAAATTGTACTCACAAAGGAACTCCAACCTCCTACTCTACCTAGTATTCAAGGTTGGTTGATCAAACAAATATTTCAGGCTGTTATGGTCTATTCTCAATTCAAACCTCCTTCCCATGAGGTAATGTCTCCACTTCCTTAGCGCGTGAACAATGGCTACCAACTCCAAATCATGAGTTGCGTAGTTATTTTCATGCTCTTTCAACTTCCTGGATTCATAACAAATTACAAATCCATTTTGACTAAGGATTCCTCTTAGTCCTTCTTTACATGCATCAGTGCACACCATGAAATCTTTGTTTCAGTTTGCAATTCTCAATATTGGATCACTGGTTAACAGTGGCTTCAATCGTTGAAAGATTTTCTCGCAATCTTCTGTCCACTGAAACTTTTTCTCCTTCCTTTGCAAGGAAGTGATAGGGTGAGCTATCCTCGAGAAACCTGCAATGAACCTTCTATAATAACCAGCTAGACCCATAAAGGATATGACTTCCATCACATTCTTTGGCGTTGACAATTCTCTGATGGCCTCAATCTTCTCAGGATCTACAGCTATCCCATCCTTCAAGATAATATGCCCCAAGTAATGGATTTGTTCCTGATAAAATGAGCATTTGCTCAACTTGACATACAATTGGTGCTCTTTTAGCACTTGCAACACCATCCTGAGGTGTTGTTCATGCTCTTCCTCTGACTTGGAATACACCAGAATGTCATCCAGGAAGACAATGAAAAACTTGTCTAAATATTCCCTGAACACACCATTCATCAAACACATAAAAACAGCAGGTGCATCCGATAGTCCAAACGGCACCACTGTGAACTCGTAATGGCCGTACCTTGTTCTAAAGGTGGTCTTGCTGATGTATTCATCTTTTATCCTTACCTGGTGATACCCCGATCTGAGATCTATCTTTGAAAATATCCTGGCACCTTTCAACTAATCGAAAAGATCGTCAATCCTCGACAGAGGATACTTGTTCTTGACAGTTACTTTGTTTAACTACTAGAAATCAATGCACAACCTCAACGTTCTGTCCTTCTTCTTTATGAACAGGACTAGGGCACCCCAAGGTGACATGCTTGGGCGTATATACCCCTTCTTCAAAATATCTTCAAGATGCAATTGCAATTCTTTCATCTCTGGCGTACTCATCCTGTATGGAGCTTTTGACACTAGAGCTCCTCCAGGCATCAAGTTCACAGAGAAATCAATACCCTCTTTTAGAGGTAGTCCAGGTACTTCTTGGAATACATCTTTGAATTCTTTCAATACCACATACTCTTCAATACTTGACACCTTGTCCTTAGGTGTTTCCCCTACATGGGATGTGAATAATTGATAGCCTTTTTTGTAGCACTTCTTCAGCTGCATCACTGAGATTTGTCTCACAACAACAGTTCTAGGAATTCCTTGGACTCTTTTCCAATTCCCTTCTTCATCTAAGCAAGTGAATTCCTTATTACGGCAATCCAAGATGGCATGGTGTTGGTCCAACCAGTCCATCCCAATTAGACAGTCATAAGAGCCTAATGGCAGAATGTTCAATTCAGCCTTCGTTCTTAGTCCATTCATGTCCATAGGATAGGACTTCACTAACTCCGTGACTTTCCTCTTGGTTCCTGTATCTAGCTGCACTAACCAAGACTTTTCATGTTTTCTTTTCAACAAATGCAAACTTTCCACCACTCTAGGTTCTATATAACTATGGCTAGCCCCTGAATCAATTAAAATAGTAAAGGCATGGTTGCTAATCATACCTTCTACTTCAATCATTTGCGATTGAAATTCAGCTTGCTTGTTGTCCAGGGCTACGTAGATCCTTGGCATTCTACTACCCATATACTCCATTGTTTCAGCTTGTTGAACATTGTGGATGGCTCTCGCTTTACCATTTTTATGGGGATAATCTTTGTACTTGTGGTTCTCTTTACAACCCCAACACTGAATGGGCATCTGTCTTGGCCTTTGTTCCCCCACTTCAGCCATTCTCGACTCTCTAAACGATGGCTTCCCTTGAGGGATATTTCCAAAAAAGGGAGGTTTGTTTCCCTTCTACCTCTGCTCTTTCTTGAACTTCCTCTGGTCATCCCAAGCCTTCCAAAAGGTAGGCTTTTCTCTTGGTTGTTCATATAAGCATTTTTCTCTTCTTATCATTTCTTCCATAGTCTTAGGATCATCATATTGAGTCTTGTCACCAATGGAAGGTGGTAGTCCACTCAGATACCTATGAATATGGACAGTCTCATCCTTGATGAACGAAACATACTTCAGCAGTTCCAAAAATATTCTCTCGTATTCATCAATGGTCATGTTGCCTAGCTTGAGTTCAAAGAACTCTTTCATCTTTCTATCATAATATCTTTTAGTCAGGTATTTCCTCTCAAAATACCTCTTGAATTCCTTCCAAGTGATATCTTTCTCTCTAATGTGTTGCATGTGCACAAGTTTATCCCACCACATGTATGCTTTTCCTCTCAATTAATACAACGCAATTCTTCCTTCTGCATGAGAGGAATAATTCTATAGTTGGAATTACTTCCTCATGCCTAGCATCCAAGTCTTGGCATCTTCTTCCTTCTGGTGTTCTCCATCAAATGTGGGAGGCTTAATCTTATTCATTTCTCCTTTCAGTTCATCCACCCCATACCTCTTATGCTTCCTGGTAGGTGATGGGATTGAACCACTATGTGCTTCCTTACCAGAATGCTTTGGGGAGCGATGACAATATATGCTAACACTCCTCGATCTTTTTTTTCTCTCAGGGGTCCTACAACTCCCTGTTTTGCTTGTGTCACTCTCCTTTTCCAATTTCTGTTATATTCTTTCCATACTCTTCAACATCTTTAAGTTGAATTCACCCTATTGATCCCTGACTCTCATGAGCTTTCGGCTATCAGCTCGGTGAGCTTGGGCATGTTTCTACAATATTTCAATGATTTTCATCATATGCCCTTCCTTATCCATCTCTTTTCAGTGCCTATTGGAGTTCGATCCTTCGACTTCCAAGTTGACATCCCTTCCTTCTCTTTCGTTCTCTGAATTGGAGGCAGTTCGCACCTCTTCCATTCTCTACTCTCAATGACAACCCTATTCGGTTATGGCACTTGCTAAGATTTTTCAAACACACATGTAGACAATAGGGATTCATCAAGTCATCATTCCTTAACAAATTCTACACATTCAAAATCATTCTGATTTAAGAAAATGATTTGAATTCACAAATTTCCTGAGCTCTGCTCGGCTCTGTAACTTTCAGGTGATAGCCCCCTCTTTCCTGGTCCCCAGCCTATGTGATCATGGGCCGTGACCAACGTGAGACCCCTAGGTGATACTCAGGCTTTTGTCCTTTGGAAAGTTTCAAGGCACACAACACTATCCTTCAGAGTTCTGATTACCGAACTCACGAAGTTAGGTGGATCAACAGTCCACATTTACCCATCATCCAACAGTTGGAATCCACTGTGATTTTTCTATCTAAGAAGTTTTCGGGACTTCAGGTTTTGGGGTTTCGTTATTGGAGGCTCTCATACTCTATTCCCTCTCCAATCCCCAACTTTTGAAAATTTGATTTCCTTACCCTCCGGGCCCACAGAGCACAACTGTCTCCCACATCCACAGTGGCAAGTGGCACACTCAGGAGGGTCCACGTCACCTTCGGCGACGCCATCGGGTCCCACCACTCTCAATTTTCTTCTTGACCCACTGGCATGTGGTACACACCCATGTGTCCACATCGATTCCAAGTGAAATCCAATGGTCAGATCCTCTCTCAGATCTACGGTGCATATCCTTTTAGCGTTTCAGGGTTTCAGGTTTCAGGACTTGGGAGTTTGTTCCTCAGCACCTCCCATTTCTCTCGACAGACAAACTCCTAAAATTACTCTCTTCTCTTCTGCTTGATCTAATGATCTTGATTCCCCACGATTTGACAACTCAGATCTCGTCGGCATTTTGTGTATTAGGATTTTGTGTGTCACGAGGTCAAAATATTTTCCATCTTCGTCCTCCCTATTCCCGAAATGTCAATTTCTTCCTGAACAATTAATGGTCCAGATCTCTCTTGGATTGATGGTTGTGATCCAATCATGAATTCATGTTTCATGAATTCTCATGGACTTTCCCTTTGACCAATTCAAGTCACGAGTCAGTAAAAGGTTGATCGCTCTCCACACGTCCCTTCCGATGGACGGTTCTGATGAAGTCGGGACTTAGCGTATCACGATTTCCACACTCTTGTGCAACTCCAAAGGGTTTTTAAACCTTGTGCACATTCTCCATATCTGACGGTCGTGAGGGTTCTCCTTTCCTCCCCAACAGATCCTATGGCTCCAACACTTCTGGTGTTGATCTCTCTCTCTCTCCCTGTGGCCATATACCACACCAACTGCGGTTTTATAATACCGCTACACTTCTTGGGCTTTGTAACACAACCAAGCATCTCCTTGCCACTCAGGAACATTCTAGGGTCCAAAAATTGATTCTTCCAAACCCTATTCTCATCTAAACGTCGGGTTTAATGACCATTTATCTAGCCCATTCAGGCTCAGTGTTGAAACTATGGCTCTGATACCATATTGTAATGTCCCCGGTCGTCAACCCACTGGTCGGGAAATGCTACTATGCGGAACAACTTTCTCATACTTATATATAACATGCATTAAGTCATATTACACAAATTTAACTAAATCATACATAGTAATCACAAAATTACGGCTAACATGCAGAAATAATGGGATTAACAGTAATTCATGATTACAACAGAATACATGATAACATAGCTAGAATCACAGTCATGCATATTTAATTGAGATTATACGCATGTATATACTTATCTTTTAAACTGGATGTAATTCACCAACCACGTGCAGGCCTTCCACGAACCTCCCATCCTTATACCACACTTCTCATCACGCTCAGCAGTGGGTCACCCCCGAGCTGGGACCAAGCTCCACCCAAGGCAAGGGATCCTAGTCTAGGCTAAGTTTATAGGGAAAACTACCCAGAGCAACCAAAAGGATTCCTCCCAAGATGCCTTCTTATGCCCACTACTCATGGACTCTCATTCCCCACATGCTTGTTCCTCCTGGGAATATACACCTTCATAAGAACATTCCATCATTGCTTCACCTCCCTCTCTAGGTCTCCGCAACAGGCTAAATCAGGAAGTCTCAAAGCTCTGTAGCTGGTGCTGGACTCTCTCTAGGAGAAAACCCCTTCCCAGCAGACTCCTTCACCTGGAAAGAGCTTCTCACAGTCCTGACAACCTACCTCTTCAACCACGGGCCTGACAACCCGGTTCTTCAGCCCCTTCCAACTCAATTCTCGCACTGTGAGGATAACCACAACACAACCCCACTCAAGAAAATAGAAAATAGTAACCCACAGACAATTCGGGTACGGATTCATCTCTGCAATGGCGGATAGACTAGGTTCTCGAACTCACAGGTCGACTTTCCCCTTCCAACCATTTCTCTAAACGGTGTATAGGTATGTCAAGGACAAACGTAAACAAAAATGGGATCAGATGGATGATGTTTTTGGTTTTCAGGAGGACGTCTCGATTTTCTGGTTTTCAGAGCTGCGTGAGGGTCTACGAAATCATACGCAAGGGATGATGGAATGAGGAGTGACCCCCTCCATGGATAAATTCTATAGTTTTTAACTACATGTGCCTGGGTAGACACTTGTCACCCATGAAGCTTCATGCACTCCATCAACATGCGTTCCTCTCCAAGAACTTAGGAAAAAATATATATCTCACATGGATTTTGGAATAATATTAAAATATTATTTCCAAGGACTTAAGCCCCTAGGCTCAACACTTATCCTTTCTTCCCAACCTTCCAGCCCCCAATCCCTTACCCACTCTATGGAATCTTAGTCCCCCATCACTCATTCATCGTGGTCGATCTGCACGCAACGATGTTTATAATTTTATTAATATTCTGCATCATTACATATACAAAAATAGGCTCCTGGCCTTAACACTTAGGCTCTCTGCCCTAATAAACTCATAAGCCTTACCATCTTATATTAACTTGGATCACTAGCCTATAAAAAATGATTTACAATTCATAAACATGATTACAATAGGGCTCGCCCTTGGGGATATTACAGTTAACTTGGCAACAGGATAAAAAATTTCACCAAAATCAATTCCCTCAACCTAGGAATAACCCTTTGCTACTAACCGAGCTTTGTATTTCTCCACTTTTTCTTCTGCATTAAGCTTCTTTTTAAGTACCCATTTGCTACCAATGGGATTTCTTCAAGTCAGAAAATTCACTAGATCCCAAGCCCCATTCTTATCCAAGGCTACCATTTGTTCATCCATGGCCTTTTTCTAGAACTTTCCATCCTCTGAACCCACTACCTCCCTAATAGTTCTAGGATCATCATCAGTAATAGACAAAGAAAAATTTGAACATAAATCAGATGGATTATACCTTTCTAGTAGCCTTATTTCTTGAACCGATATCCTCAATACTAGAGGATGAGGATCTTCTTCTTCTGATTCATGTTCTTCTGTAGAGTCTGATTCATCATCCTTTAAATCAAACTCTATTTTCTCTAGTTCTTCCTTACTTGGCAGGACTTCCTATTTAACAACATAATTCATTTCTCTAAATACCATATCTCGGGTATACACAACCTTCTTAGTTTTTGGGTTCCAAAGCTTATAGTCTTTGAGACCATCTTTTCCTTTGGAACATGAACATAGGCCTCAGCCAAATACCTTGAGATGTGTGAGAAAAGGTTTCTTAACATTCCATACCTATTGTGGAGTCTTGTCATCCAACGTTAATGAGGGTCATATGTTGACCAAGTAACATGCAGTACCCACTACCTTTGTCCATAATTATTTCCCCAACCCGAGACCACTGAGCACGCACCTTTATTTTTTCATCAGTGTCATGTTCATTCTTTCTGCACCTCCATTTTGCTGAGGTGTATATGGAGTAGTCTTGTTCCTTTATATACCACACTTCTTACAGAATTCTTCAAATTCATTCTCACAGAACTCTCCGCCATTATCTATCCTCAACACCTTAATTCTTTTCTCTGTTTGATTCTCAATAAGAGCCTTAAACTCTTTAAACCTGTCAAAGACTTCATATTTATTCCTGAGTAAATATATCCGAGTATTCCTAGAGAACTCATCTATAAATGAGACATAGTACACATATTTTCCCTGTGATGGAACCGACACATGTCCAAACACATCACTGTGAACTAGCTGTAAAATTCCTTCTGCCCTCATTGCACCAGAGGGGAATCTTACTCGATTTTGCTTCCCATATACACAATGTTCATAGAAATAAAAATTCATAGAGAATTTATACATACCTCTACCGTGTAGTAATCGAAGACCCTTCTGTCTGATATCCCCTGTCTTTGATGCCACAACATAACCTTTTCTCCAGAGATTGTAGGAGTTCTTTCTTCTTTAAATCCAATATCAGGAACAATGGAACTATTACACCCATCACTAATAATGCTTCCTTTTAGTTTATATAGAGTTCCAAACCAAATTCCCTTTAGCAACACCATTGCTCCTCGAACCATCCTGCAGATTTCCTTTTCAAATATTGTTTTTACCCCTACATCGTCCGTTTTGCTTACAAAAATCAAATTTCTAGCCAAACCTGGGATGTGCAGAACACCAAGTAGTGTTCTAATCCTTCCATCTATGAGCCTCAACTTGACTTTTCCTCGTCCTATGATTCTGGTTGTCGAGTCATCACCTAGAAAAACATTGCCTCCATCATACATTTCATATTCACATAACCAGTCCATGTGGGGAGTCATATGAAAGGATGCACCTGAGTCAACCAACCATGCCTCATGATCTTCATGTGTGTTTGAAGAAGCCAAGTACACATCCCCTCCTTCTTCCTTGGAGGTCTTTTCTTCTGTAGAAGGAGCTTCTTTAGATCCCTTCTTTTTCTCAATTTTGTATCTACATTGCTTCTTGTAGTGCCCTTCTTTTCCACATCTCCAGCATACCTTTACAAACTTTCTGGGAGATTTAGATATGACCTTAGACATAGATCTCCCACTTGAGGAATTAGATCTATTTCTTTCTTGGGAGTGTCCTCTTGCAAATAATGCATCTGTGCTATGTCCTTCCATGTTCTTCCGTCTCATCTCCTCCAAAAACAAGGATGAGACCACTTCATCAAAATTCAAGGTAGTTGTATTACTACCTATGGCCACAACTAGACTATCCCACGAGTCTGGTAAAGAGAACACTAAATTGATACACTCATCTTCATCTGAAATTTTAATCTCAATAGATACTAACTAACTTACAACAATCTTGAAGGCGTTCAAATGATCTGCCACCGAGTCTCCATCTCTCATCCTCAGGTTGTACAACTTATGTCTCAGGAAAATTTTATTTACTGGGGACTTAGACTGATACAAATTCCCCAACTTATCCCATAAATATTTTGTTGCAGCATCCTCTGACACATTTAGTAATATTGAATCTGAGAGACACAGTTGGATTGTTCTCTTCGCCTTCTGATCCAAATTTTTCCAGTCATTTGTTTAAGTTCTAGTAGGTACAGTACCTGGATCCACCACGATCCACTGATCTTTGTCCACCAACAGATCTTCCATCTTGAGCTTCCACAGCTCAAAACTTTTCCCATTAAACTTCTCAATGTCCATTTTCAAACTTCTTGCCATTTCTTTTTACCTGAAAAATAAATACCATAGATCTCTGACTATATCAAGGCTTATCACAGTCCCGAGCCAAACCCTTGACCACAAAGGCGTCCACCCGGAGCCAACAAAGCTCTGATACCAAATGTAGATCTTAACCTTGTACAATTATTTACTGCAAACGGATTTTCAGTAAAAGAATAGAAAAAATACAATGGAAAATACAAACATTACACAGAGATTTTTCCCTTGTAAACCAAAACTAGGAAAACCAACATATTCTATATTCATTCATAGTGATACATTGTTTACAATACAATATACATATAGGATCCAACGACATCAAAAAACCTAACCCAATGACTTGGATTAGTCAACAAACATAATTCCTTAATCGGAAATAGAAAACCATCAGCAAAAACCATGTGCCGAAAAACTTCCCAACAATGGACATGAAAATCGAGGCGACATGAAAAACAAGGCAAAAGTGCGACACATTTCCCGAGGAAAAAATATCTCAGAGGCACTGCCCCCGAACCCCTACACAACATATCAGACACTAGAGCTAGTCATGTAAATAATATAACACATACCCAACATGGTAGCCTTAGGGTGCTATCCTGATTCGCCATCGTCACCCTCCAACCAACTCCGCTACTCTGACTATTGTTTGTCATAATTATTTCTACCATTACTCTTCTAGGTGAAGTGGCATTGGCTTTGCCTTCTTCTTCACTTGTCTCTTCTCTTCTTCCTTCTTCTACTCCTTATCTAACTCAAATCACTTCACTATCTAATTTTCTATATTCTTGATTACAAATGTGCAAGGGTGGTGGTTCAAAGGGGGGGTAATTCCATCTCCTTCTGACACTTCTTGTGAGGGTACCTAGAGAGTTTCCTACTTCTAGCCATGCAAGACCATCTACTATATACAATTCATCTCCCCCACCACTAGGGGGGCCTCCATTTTCCTCTGCTATCTGCACACCACTACTCTACGCACCATATTCCTTTCCTAACAATGCACAACTGCTCTGCACTCCATCTTTTTATCTTATCAGTGCACCACTGCTTTATGATTCATCTTCTTCTAAGGTTTCTAAATTATACAACATCCAAGGGGTGCGGACTACTGTTTTTATTGGTATCCCCACTGGACACCCTATCCTCAATGTCGTGCCTCTTCGTAGACCTATATTCATCTATGCTCGTCTCTGGCACAACATACTCTTCCGCACTACCACCTGGTGCAGTTTATTTTCTCTTCATATTGGGCCCGATACTTCGTCAAGTGCCCCTAACTAAATATTTTATATTTCTCTGCTTTGATTTCCTTCTTAGCTCAACTATTCTTGTGTATCTCTCAACTCTTCTTCTCCTCTGCTCCTCTGGGTCCATTCCATCCCTTACTTCGTCTCAACAATTTTTGGATCCTCCTTAATGGATTCATTTATTTCTCGCTTTCCCCCATCCTTGAAACCCCCCTAGTGACAAGGGAGTTTACTCAGTCATTCTATTGGGCTCCCTACGCATCATCGCTTTCTCCACGAACAACATCTTTATATAGAGTGGAATCTCTTCTAGCAGTTGTTTCCTTGGATCTTCTATGAACTTTATTTCATCCTCACCTCATCTCTTGCCTTCATTATTCCCTACAAGAATTCTAGGTTCCATCAATGAAACCATTTATTTTCTTTTTGTCCCACGCTTGTGCACATCCTTCTTAACACAGGGGATCTAAGACCCAGAGTTTGTCTAGAGTTAACCAACAAAAACCCTAGAGCATTGGCATATCAATCCTCGGCCAAGGCCAAGGAAGGTCTCTCCCAAGACATAGAGGGGATCACAGAGACCATAAGATCTTGTGACATGGATGAAGGATTAATAAAACCAGGACCCATCTGGGATGGAATTCATAAATTCCATATTCCATAATGTACTATGCCAACAAGTAAAACAATACACATGCATATCTAACCAACACATGATAAACACACAATAGATCAGAACTGTCACATATTTATTATTCCTTTCATTCCATTCAACACAAATATACAGTATACATTAAGAAAACTATATTCGACAACAACATAGCTTCATATCTTCTTTAGATAATTCCTTATAAATACAACACGTTGAGCAATGCGCATTCTTTATATCTCAAACATATGAGAGACTCAGATTTATGTTCAGAAGCATTACAAAATTATAATAGGATCTGAGTGAGATCAATACCAACAACTCAATGGATCTCATCTAACCATATAAATCTATCTTTGATGTCATTGTTTCCTTTTATAGCTTCTTTGTTCGGGAGCTCTATATCTTTCTACTTTTCTCCACTTGTTATACTGACAAAAATGCCTCACATGATTCTAGAACCTGCATGTAGTCCACATAGCCTTCTAGAATTGAGGAAATTTTAAATTCCTCACTAGATCATCTTTTGTCAGCTCCACGATCCCTTATGTTTCTAGAAGTAATCATTCGATAGGATTTACCGATTATTCGTTTCTTTATTCCAGCATGTGTCTTCTTGATTTCCAATGCACATCAGAATTGGGACCGATGCACATTTGGTAGACTTCCATCTTGGCACACAATATCAAAACTCAGTCCTATGCACACTTATTTTTATTCTTAGTGCATTAACTTAGGTGCACGCAAAACTCAAAATGAGCATGCACAACTTCATTTGTGAACACGTGTGAAATGAACCCAAAACTTTGGGTGCCAACATGACATTAGTATCCATATGTCATGCCATGAAAACGTCCATGTGTTATGCCATGTCAACCAAGAAATGAATGATCGTCGATGATCGGGGTTTGGGGAAATCTATGAACATTTTTAGTTCGCTAAGGAAATGACTGATCGTCGATGATCAAGGTTCGGCGAAAATTGTGAACAAGTTTGGTTTGCCAAGGAAAATCATTGATCATTGATGGAGTTTTGAATCTGTTAGCATCAAAAGTCACTCTTGGATTGCTTGCAGGAGCAGAGCCCGATGCCCATCAGTTTTTATGTCACGGTTTGATAAATGGGCGATCAAATGGGTAGAGACTCAAGGAGATATCAGTGTAACTCAGGGACTGGATCTGGTACGTAAAGAACAAAGGAGGTCTGGAATCCTAACTTCAGCCATTGGGTTGATTAAAAGACGAGCAGGTGGAAGACTTATTAAGAAAGGTGAACAAACAGCTCTGGGCAATAGGCTTATAGCGGTTTGTAGGGGAAAAACTCTGAATGCAGGATCCTCCTGGTTCAGGGCTTCAAGAAACTGAATAGAAGACTTGACTAGATCCTCCAATTCCAAGTCATTCAGTGTTAAGGAAATCACAGGAACCGATTAGAGACTCCGTAACTATTACAGTGATCCATTACAACATCA
>SNQJ01S0056754.1:56733-71761 GCA_010110895.2 Picea sitchensis | reverse complement strand
GACTGCAAGCCACCGAAGACAATGTGGCCACCTTTCTACAGATCCTCTCGACCATGCGAATGGACCTCTCCTTGGACCCTACTGGCATCACACCGGGGGGGGAAATTGACACAGGTTTAGATGACATGCTGCGGCAAGAGGCATCACAGCAGAAGGAACCGGAGCACAGCGACCCACCAAAGCACACTGAACGAGAGGAGCGTAGGGAGCAACGTGGGGACGAACAGCCGAACAAGCCTACGACAGAAACCTGGGCAGAGGATCTCGGCACTGCATGGCTGGGCTTTTCGCCAGGTGTCTAGTTCTCTGTTGNCTGCATGGCTGGGCTTTTCGCCAGGTGTCTAGTTCTATGTTGTTGACTTAGGCTAGGTGGATTATATTTTGAACTTTACTTGTTTTGAATTTCAGCAAATGTCTAAGACAGATGACTTGGAAGCTGACTGGACTGGTTTCCCCTCTGTTGGGGCAGTCCAGAAACTCCAGCTTGTTACTTTTGTATTTTTGGAATCTCTTTCCAGCCATAGCAGGCACCATACATAATATAACTTTCTTATTTACAAAAAAAAAAAAAAAAAAGGGAACAAGTGACAAGTGTATGGGGAAAATAATTCCTAATCAAATTATTAAAAAAATCGAATTAAATGTGAAAATGGAAAGTTGTCCCTAAGAATTTTTTTATAAAGTAAATGGCTCAGAGGAGGTATGGATCTTGAATAGTATGAGTAAGGTTATGCTGAAACAATTCTGACTAGTTTTACTTGTGAGAGTTGGGATACCCAACTCGAGAAAGAGACTGGTAGCTCTACCTTGTGAGGCAAGTTGGGAGCTAGAGTATTCTGGTTTTGTTTTGCCTGGACCCTTTGCAGATCAGGGGGATAACGGGGAAGAAGAGTACCCCTAATGTTGGTTGGGAGGTACCAGTGAGGTCTAAATGATTAGCAAGTGGGAGCAAGGAGGAAACGCTAGCTGGGAAGAAGATCATCAAGTACATATCAGACGATGGTTATGATATTTATTGAAATTTGTGATTGAATTGAAATTTTAAATCATACAATCATGTTTTCTTTTTATTTCTTACTGTGTTGAAAATTTCAGGATGGAATAGACAAGCCCTTGATGTTTTATAAATTCTAGAAGTGATTTTGAATGATTTCACTTGCATTTTTTTTAATTAAATATGAACTTGAATAGTTGTATTTAGAATATTTATCCTTTCCAGTCTAGTTGAGATATGACTATGACTTACTCCCTTTGATTACACACCAAGCACTATCTGAATATTACTCTCAGGTGAAGTCCCTGACAATAAAATGTTTTATTTAGAGATGAGTTGGATTCCTTCTGACCCTTGCCATGATTTTCCCCATCGATTATGTTCCCTGGCAAGGTTGGTGCCTTACTGGAGTTGAATTTGATTCCACTCTGATATGTATCCACTATCTATTAAATTTGGAATGGTTTGGATCAATGTTGCTTGCAATTTCAATATGAATTTCCAAATAACTTTGAACCTACTAGTTAAATCAAAACCCATGCTATGAAAAATAATGGGATTGATCTTTGCTAAACTGATTTCGTTTTCTCCCTGGCAAAACCCAAGCTATGAATTTATTGGATTGATCTACGATTTTTACTTGTTTTTTCACCCAACATTTTTATTCTTCCACTCAACGAATTGATTGTAGCACTCTACGTTTTTTAGAGTCTTACTAAACTTGTTTTTACTTCCTTTCTCCACGTTTTTTGGGGGGATTTAACTCTGTGTGTTCACCCTCTACCCAACGATTACCATGGCCTTAGCTCTTAGTTTCTTTTCTTAGAGAGCCCAAGGATCCATGTGACCACACTCCTTCCCAGCAAACCCCATTCTTTTTCTCTACGATTTTTCATGGAGATCTCATCCATTTACCTTAGCGAAAGGCTTTCGTGACCACACTCCTTCCCAATGAACCCCATTCTTTTTCTCTATGATTTCACATGGAGCTCTAAGCTATTTACCTCAGCGAAATCATAGCTATATTCTCTGTGATTTTAGGATTTATTATCACCTCAACAATACTTACATGAGGACCCTTGCATTTTACAATGCATTTGCTGCAATTTGATAGATTTATCATCTCTACACCCTCATACACGTGCCCAATGACTTAGCTTATTTTTATCTGCAAAAGCTCAACATCTTTACCATTCTTTTCTCAGCAATTTCGAGTTCAACACTCAATGTCTTTACAACTCCTTGCTCAGAGCGATACTTTGGTTATTCTTAGCAAAATTTTTCGGTTATGCACAACAAATTTTACTTGGATACTCAACGATTTTCCTTACCAAACCCTGCACTTAGCATGCAACCTCAGCGAGACTATTGGGGATAAATCCCTATGTTTTTTCTCTCTCTCCTTCCTTTATTATCTCTGCGCGGGCGAGAATCTACCCACTTGGTGTAGATTCAGTTCATAATTTAGAAAGTTGGAAAATATTTAATTATGAACAGAGAGAAAATACAGTTAATTATTATTTTAATTAAGAGTCTATATTTACAAATAAAACGGTTTTTAATTCTTTTCATTAATTGTTATTTTATTTTATCTTAGATTATTTTGAATAATATTCGTGTGTAGGAAAGTGATGTGTATATAAATATGGAATGTTTGATATTAAAACATATCTTCATGTTTACTTCATCTGACCATAACTATTTAAACATTAATCCTGAAGAAACGTATTACAACTTGCATATCAAAGTCTCCTCAAAGAAAAGAATGTTTTGTGAAGACTCTAACCTTAAAAGTGGAGAATATTTGATCATTCTTTATTTTGTTAAGCATTCTAGTTGTAAAAATTTTATTGTTTTTTTTTTTAAATTGATTAAGTTTGTAAAAAAAATTAAATCAAATGGAACATTGTTTTAATAAAAAAAAAAACTACCTTAAAGAAGATTGAGTTGGTCTAATTTATATCATTTCATATAACCTTATTATAAGTTGAAGGATTCTAGTTTCACAACTCAATGTAATTTTTCAACTTAGGTAGAAGAGATTGTCATATACATTATCCGTTAGATATTAGATTCTTAGCGTGTAATGAAATTTAATATAATCAATGATGGTTTTAGATATTATAATCCTTGCACACAAATAAACTTAATATAATGAATGATGGTTTTATATATTAGACTCCTAGCGCGCAATGAAAATATAATGTAATAAATGATTGTTTAGATATTAGATTTCTTGCGCGAAATGAAATTTAATGTGATGACTGTTTGAAATTATGTGATTAGGTTTCCTCGTGCAATGAATAAAATTGATAATTTATGTTGCGCCTTAATCGACGTGACAGATGATTTATTTTATGCGATTGGGATTTTGCACCATGAATATAACTAATAATTTCTTTTGTGCCTTAGATTTAATGTGATATATGATGAGTTATGAAAATAATTACTCGAGTGCCATGTTTAATTGTGGATTAGGATTGATTGATTGATGAAATTGATTATCGTAGATGTTGTTTATTTATCTAGTTGGTTGGACTTGGTTGTGTTGGTGGAATGTATACACCTCCTTGTTCCTTAAAACAATCGCTAGCCTTGAGACCTTAAATGGTCAAAATCAATTGGATCCTGGGGTTGAGCGTTGCTTATGTGTTCTGGAGGTCCTAACTTTGTAGGATAGGCTGGGAGGGTAGTATCTTTATTTCATTCTTATGTTATATTTAATATCCTTATGTTATCCTTATGTTATCTCGTGTCATCCTTGTCTTATCTGATGATTATATTTATGTGATGAGTTGAGCGATTAAAAGTATTGATGATTCCCGTTGATCATGATGAGTTGATCTTGCATCGCCATTCATGATTATTTCAATTCTGTGTCTTTATTCAATTATGATGATGTGTTAATTGTATGTCATTTCTAAATATGTTGATGCATCAGTTGTGACATTATTTGATTATGGCAATGAGACACTTGTATTTCCTTTAATTATGATGTCATTGATTATGCATTGTTGAATTATGTGTTGACGCAAATTCCTAATGCTTTAAAAAAAAATTGACCTTTTGTTCTCTTCTTTTTCACTTAGTACTAGTTTGGGAAGTAAGTAATGGTATATGAACCAAGGAGATAGTTGGAACCATTGTTTCTATATAAGATGTAGAAGATGTAAACAAACTCATCTAGTGTTATCCTTGATTTCTAACATAGATAGTTATGCCCAATAATAGTTTAGTTTAGTAGAGTAGAGTATAGAAGAGATAATGGGACGTATAGTATAGATTAGATATGATGGGCCATTATTCCTCATAAACTTAGCCCTTATTCCTCATTTCTAAAATTTAAAATTCACAATGAAATGACAATCCAACAATAAACTGGTTATGTTCATCTTTGGTTTCTATCGAATTTTCAATATATTCATTCAAGAAAATGTGAAATAGATAGTAGTTTTCATAACAATAATAATAACAGTTCATCTAACTTTTGTTAATGTAAAATTAAAATATAATGTAATACAACTACATGATTTTCATTAAACTTTATATTGACATAAATTGTTTATTTATCGAAAAGGGTCGAAAAGGAATGATGGATTATCAATACTCTTCACATTGGAAGTATTCACTAGTACCATTAATATGACACCTATGATTGTTGTTCAATATCACAAAATCAATTTCTATCCAAAACTTTGCAGGGATAACAACACATCATTCACAATACAAGGTCTACATTGAGTAAACTCCCAACTTTGTTATCTGGTCACAAAATCACATTCTTTTTCAAATTAAGTTTTTTCAATCAAACTTAATGAAAACTATGTTTAATGTGTAGAAGATAAGTAGTGTTAGGTTCATCATACACATTTGTCAAGTAGCCCATAATTTCAATTTTGTTTGATTTTCTTCAAGATATTGAAATCTAAATGCACATTGTAGAAATTTAATATATCAACACTTTTGGAATCAAAATTAACAATGTCATAATTAAAATTGACACATTTTAAGATGTATTTAAAATTTTTAAATAGGATAATGGTAAAAAAAAATGTTATGGGCCAACATGGTGTATAAAGTGTAAAAAGGATGGAGAATTAGTAAACCAATTATTTGTACAATGTCCATATGAAAAATAGGTATGGAATGAAGCAATAAAATTGACACTTTTGGAATCAAAATTCAAAAAAAAAATTGAAATTGAGACTTTTATGTGCCATAGATATTTCACAGTGGGCTCCAAATCCTCTCCTATGTCTCCTCTATCTCCTCTATCACTTTCAAACTAGAAAGGTTCAATTATTATGTCTCCTCTACCATGGTTGTGCTCCTCATCCTCATAGGTAGAGGAGCTTACCAATCAATTGAATCTAATGAAATTTCCTCTTAATTGGATGTTAATCAAACACTACCTTGAATTCTCAATATACTCCAAATTCAATTAAAAATATGAAAATCTAAGTGCAGCAAACCAAGCCTTAGTAGATGGTGTTATTTTTTATTTGTAGAATGATATTATTCCTAGAGATATTAATAGAGAGGGGGATGATTTTATGAAAGTTACTACATTTAGTGCAATTTTTTTGAAGCCATCAACAATCCCTTATAATGACATGGAAATGGGTCCTAGTTCTGATATGAAGTTATTCTCTTCATATGAAAAAACATTTCAATCATGTTGGAAATAATGAGTTCGCAAATCCTTTATGTAATATTGGTGATGCATTTTAAAGGATTTGTGTATACGATGGATAATTTGTAGGATTAGTATAATCACAAGTATAGGTCATTTTAGGTTCCCTATACAATCTATAGGTTCTTCCCTCAAATTGTAAATAAGGCTCGGTAAAATTTATAATTGATAAAATATATAGTTCCTTATTTGAATGGAATATTAAAGTAAACTAAACCAAATGAATCCATAATCATATATATTCATAAATATGTGTACTTTCAATGCAAAATATAAAATTATGGAATGTATGTCACTTGCTTAAAAAAATCATAATGGTATGCTATATTCAATTATTCCATCATGATCGCCCGCACAGGTGTAGACGGATTGGCAAGTGCCGTGTAAATGGAAGGAAATTTGTAAATGAAGTCTCATGTTCGATTCTCACCCGGACTTACTCATGCGCCATTCTTGCGGGCTGGGTGGTTGCACCTGGGGTTATAGTGGTAGCCGCTGGGGATCGACCCCGTGTCACGCGAGTACGAAAACCCCGAAGTTGCCGATTCCCCCAGTAAAAAAATAAAAATAAAAATAAAATAAAAAAATAAAAAAATTATACCATCATGATCGGCTTTGGAAATTTTCCATTTTATAACTTTTTTTTTTTCTTGATTGAACTTATATTAACTTTATGCACATTGTACATATCAAATGACTATATTGACAACTTATGACATCTGACTGATAGTCTTGAAAGTGAACATGACTATTGATTTGATGGGTTTCTTGAAAAAAATATCCTTTCAATACGATGGATCCTCTTTCATATATAAAACCGTTATCATCAAAATCTTCTAATAACCTCATCTTTTGTTCTGTGCATCACATCAAATAATATTTCACATTTTCAGTGTTTTCTACAGGTGCAACCATGACAAAGACATGTCCTGCAAATAATTTGATATGTTTCAAAAATTAGTTCGTGTAATATTAGCACACATGCACGTGCCATTAAACCTGAATCTACTATATATATAAATTTTATATATCCAACTTACAAGTACATCTACAAGTTGTTTAAATATTTAAACATAAAAATTACCTTCTCTAACAAGATCAGAAACTCTATCGTCATCAACTAACACTACAGTTTCACTTGATTCCATCTCCTCTGAGCTTGCAAGTGGCATTTTCAATTTTATATTAAGTTCAATATGTATCGAAGCTAACATATTACACATTTTTGTTTTCACAAATCTCTATGGATTATGTTTCCTCTATGCAAATTGGATAAAAAGAAGATTCATTTCTTCTATCAAATTAAAACACATTTTGATAGCATTTTGTTTTAACTGAATGCACTTTTCATGTCCCATGTATTGTATCAGCATCATATGGGATTGATCTATTTACATCTTGTATTCCAACATGTTATGACATAGATTTTCAAGGGTCAATAAAATCTTCAGTTTGATTTTGATTCATAGTTTTAACTTAGATTATAGGTTTTAGGTCCCTTTCCCATAGCCATTTTTCATTTTTTGGTATGAATAAATTATGATTAGTTTGGTTTTGGTTTGAAGAGTCATTGAGTCACATCTTTCAAAAAAATTTCATTATTACCCTGACATGTCACTTTCTCCATGTTGTATGTAGACCCATCCTCTTGTCACTCAGTTCGTTAAAATTTCAAATCTAGTCTTAGTTGTGCGCTGCCAACTCACTAGTAGAGTTTGTAATGCTTTCAAAGCAAATATTGCATTTACAATCATCATTGCTCTTAAAAGGTCATGTCAATTGGAGATCTCCTTGATTTCATAGTTGATTTTTAAATCAATATTTAGGGATTATTGTTATGAATGTTTTAATTGTTTTCTCCAAGTGTGCAAACATCATCTAGCTTGGCGCTAGGAACTGGTGTTACAGATAGGTGTTGCACACTTCGTTGCGAACTCGCTGCAGGGGATGAGTTGGTTTTTACACCAGTTGCAGGTGCTCCTATGAAAATATGAAGATATCAACCTCCAACTATTGTCTACCAGGTACTCTATGATAGTTTCCACCTTGTTTTAAGGCATGGAAAGTGGTTAATGTATTTTCCTTTTTGTAGTGTTGCGAACTGGTTGGATGATGCTGAGAACTATCTCACCGACCTGTAAATAAGTTTCAGAACCTTTTTCTTGCACTCAGTATCTTATCTCTTGAAGCCAAAAACATCCCTTGGCTTGAATTATCTTATCTATTGATCCTTGGCCTCTGCATCGCTCATCCCATACAATTTTTCCAAAAGCCTTTCTCTGGCACTACAAACTCTGTTCAATCATCGAGCACTGTGAACTCTCTATTCCATCACCCTTTTCAAATCATCCTTTCACCAATTCATCAGCTATTGATAATCCTTTTTTATATAATTATTAAGATAACCTTAATTTTAAACAATTTCAGTCTTACTTAGAAGCATTATCACTGTGAGAAGTTTGTTTGGCATTTTTTTATTTTTCTAGTGGTTATTTCCCGTGCTTATTTTCTTTCAAATGTGGGTAATTATTCAGTACTGTGAGAAATCATTCCTAGATAGAACTAATAGTTAATCAACAAAATAAGGTTCACAAAGGAGGATACATTGTGAGGACAAAGCCTTATGATATGCAACTATTTGTAGAGGAACCCCTAATCAGGGATGTCTTACAAAGAGTGGGTTGTATTAATTTATGTCAGAAAATGCAGAGGGGGCACCCATAGGTGGCTAAAGAATTTTCATTGAACTTTGATGGAACCAAGACCAAGGTTGGGATACTATAATTTGAGGTATCTGAGAGGACCATATCATTAGCCAATGAGATACCTAGTACTGGGGAGAGATGGTTCAAGGTTATGACCCTGAATGTTTCCTTTTCAAGGGAATTCCTCAAACCAAAATACCAAGAAGACAATTTGTCAAAGGGTGTGTCAAGAAACCATATGTTGGAGGGTTTTGATAAAATTTTGAAGATAATTCAAAGATAATTTACCTTTGAAGGGGGATTTAAAATGATATATCAATACCACATAAGGTTACGGCTACACTTCACAGGGAAAGATGTTATGAATCTTCCTTTCTACTTGTTCAGAAGTATTGGAAAAATGTCTGATATGGTTTGGGCTAAGTCTATGGAAGTTGATACAAGTGTTTTTCATTCAAGACTAAAAAATATGTTGGTGATGGATTAATTTAGAAACAAAAACATGGAATAGAAATAATTCATTACTTCTTCAAACATTCAACTTAACATTGCTCCTAGCCCGTAGTCTAAGGTACAAATCCCTCTTCAGGTTGAAAAGAATATACAGTTGGGGATGAACAAGAAAAGGAAGAGCATCGGGTATGCTAAAAAAGATAAAGCAACAAAGGAACATGTCGAAGAAGGAGGATCTTATCAATCCCCACAAAGAGAGGTTTCACCTTTTCCATCTCCCAGTTGTTACACATTATTTTCATCATCCCTATGACCATTAATGATGTAAACCTATATGTTTCCTTCAGAGGGGTCAGTGGTCTGAGTTCCTGAAGAGAGAAGGGAGAAGAACTTTTCCTGAGAAAAGAAGTTGCATTTTCCCTTGTAAAAACCCTGTAAAAAAGGAAGTCCGCAGGTTGCTATATAGGCAGGGTGTGAGAATGCCTGATTCTTGCAGGTTGCACCATAGCTAGGGTGTGAGATGTTCGCAGGTTTCTCTATAGGCAAGGTGCGAGAATGCCTACATATGGGAAAAACAAGCGTTTTCTCGAATATTCTAGAAGGAGAAACTTCTATGGTGAGGTGGAATCTGAATGGTTTGGATCTTACTCACTTTCATGATTTAGTGGGATCATCCTAACCTCCTCACCTTATCATCTTCAACTTATTAAAGGAGAGGAGTTCTCATGGAGAAAGTTATCTTTGGTTAGCTTTGGAGCTTTTGGGATTAGCTTGGATTGGATTGAGCTTTGGAGATTTTTAGCTTGGCTAGATGAGCCACTTTGTTAAGATAGATTGTGAATATTATCATATCTGTGCTCTCAGAATTCTTGGAGTGAAAGTGTGTGGGAAACGAAGGACAGTTGGAAGGGACCTTACGACATCAAGGCCATGGTTGTAATCTCTCTTTCACATTTAATATGATACAATAATATGATTCTTTCCTATAAAGCTTGTTGTGTTTTATTGTATGATTCCTTGATCAAATGCATAGGTTTATATTGAGTTTATGCTATTTCTATCACTTTGGTTGGTTGAGTTCTTTTGCAGGTTCATCATCGTATGAGCATTGGAATGAAGCTAGGATGGCGATGGCGAGAGGAAGCACCATTTAAATGGTATGTCACCCATCCCTCTTTAGTTAGTAAATTCAATATCTAAAACTTAAAGAAAGCGTCATGTTCTGGTGTGTTTTGTTCTAGATCCATGTGGATCTAGGGAGATCTGTTAGTGTCAGGACCTACCGATTAGTCCGATAACAAAATTGGTGACTCCACTGGGGAACGGATTGTTTCCTAGTTAGTCTAGTTTCCCTTTCTTTGATTACTTGTTTTCTGGTCTCTGAGTCTGTGGGAGATCCATCCGGACTCTCTGGATCTGAAAGTTCACTCAAATTTAGTCCTTTTTCAAATTTTTGCTTGTTTACAGGCATTCTCGCATTGTACCCTTTAGTGGCCTGCGAGAAACACCTAAGTTCGCACCCTGGTGTTAAGTCCAGTGCGAACCCCTCACAGTCAACCTTTGTTCAGCCTGCAAGAATCTTTAATTCTCACAATGTAATACACTACCAGCCTGCGAACTTGTTTGTAATTTTTTTTGGATTGGGTCTTGTCATTTTTTGATGCCCAGTTTTGCTTTGACTAGCTGGATTGAACTTTTGGAGCCTATATTGATCTGCTTACAGTCTGCTTGACATTCTTTGAGTTGCTTTTAGACACTTTTGCTTTTTTTTGGTTTTGAAGGATTAGTCTCTTTATTGAGTGTCTTTCAATTACAAAGCATGTGTTTTCTTTAGAATTGTTTACGGAAAGATCAAATTTCTTTTGAATAGTTCGCTTTAAAAGAAAACTTTTAGTTTGGGTTTCTTTGTTTTAAGAAAATTCATTATTGCTTTTAGTGAAATTTTTGAAACAAAAAGATTTAATTTCTTGCTTTATATTAGATTGGGGGAATCCTTGCATTTGAAGTAGCGAAATTGCCATGAATCGTGCATTGGTGTTCAGTACCTTTTTCTCATTTCTTGAGAATCTTGATATTGATGAGTTTAATATATTTTGGGACATTGTGCATATGGGAATGATAAATGTTTTCTCCTTCTTGTAGCATAGCTTTCATAGAAATGAAAAGATTGCATCTTCATATCTTTGCATAATTTTCGAGTCGGTCAAAACACCATATTGTCCATGCCATCTTCCTTTTGAGTAACAACAACCATAAAATAAAGCGCTTATAAAAATTGATTAGACATTTTTATATTTTCTGGTAGCAAACTTACATTAGATTAGTTGTAGGGCTTTGGAATAGGTGTGAAAGATAACTTTCCAAAGTTGCAAACAAACATAGTATTTTGTGATAGGGAGAGTTAAATCCACTTACTACATTTTATCCTGGGAAGCCCTTCTAAAATGAGGGTCAATCACGAGGTTGCATTGAGACTGGCAGAGTTACTCACCCTACTTTGTTGGTCTTGGTGTAGAGGTTGCGCGCATTATGGGGGTCGCTTGAGAGGTATACCCACAATGTTCAGTGGAAGCCTTTCGAGTTGATTTTGGGCTAGATACCCTGCCCTTGCACGTGGATCAGACTGTCGACTGTTTCCCTAGGCATCATTGTAGTAATTGGTAACCTTAGTGGCCTATCTCTCTAGGTTCTTTACACGAGGTGACTGTGGAGGGGCAAGTCTTCACGGTACCTGGAATCAACGTTGGCCAAACTCACTCGGGATCCTTGGAGGGTATACCCACGATTATGTGTGGGATCTTGCACCAGGGTGTAAGTCTATTAAGCAGGTCGTCAACGTAACTTTTCCACTTTCTCTATCTCAGCCCCTTCTTACTTTGTTCCCGCGACATTGGATTTCATCACCAACTAGTGAATTCATTGTGAGAAGGTTTTGTTTGCTTGCTTTCTTACTATCTTTTTAGCATGTGCTATTTGTTTTCCTTAGAGGACTCTAGACTAGATATTTATTTAATGGCATCAGTTACTGGAATGACCAATGAAGGAACCCCTGCTCCAAGGGAACCTTTTGTTTTTCCTTCTTATGCAAACATTAGTCCTCCTCACATCGCTACTTTGAGCCTTTCAGGTCTCACGATTAGATTGTCGGTGTGGTTGTTTTCCACTTAGGTAATCCTGAATGCAGTACGTGCTTCGCTCACAAGCACTTCCCCCAATAGCATCAACCTCATGTTGATCCTTCACCTTCTTCACCAGTAAGATCTTCTTCACCTTCTTCACTTGCGAGGTCTCCTTTTGTTTCATCTTCTTCGTCGAGTGAAAGTTTTGAAGCTAGTAACCTGGTGAATAAGAAGAAGAAGAAAAGAAAGATTAAGAAGAAGAAAGATAAACAAGGGTCAAAGCCTCCAACCATTGTCAAACATGTTGGAAAACAACCAATTACTGTTACTCGTGCTGGGAGTGTTGATGATGTCAAGATCACCCAAACAACCCATAAGCCCAAGTACCCTTGCAAGCTTTGTAAGGGTATACATCTTCTTAAGTATTGCCCTGGTCTACCCAAGGTTATAGAAGTATGGTCTGCACATCCTCTCCAACCCATGTCGTCAGCCTCTGAACAACATGCTAATGACTTCCCATCGACTAGTCACGATATAGTTGGGAATAAGAAAAGTAGAGCCAAGTTCCCGTGTACGTTATGCAAAGGGAGTCATCTCACTCACCTTTGTCCTCATATGGACGAAGCCTTGAAATTACTGGAAGACATGATTGTTTCATAGCCTCAACTTCCAGTTGCATACCGTAAGCTTTCTCTCAACCCTCCAATAGTTGATGGAATGATCACTCCGATCCCTTCACCGGTCAATCCGGTTGATCATGTCGTCAATCTGGTCACATCCTTAGTTGAACCAATTGACAAAGTGGTTGATCTGATACCTTCCTCGATCAATCCCATTCTCCCCCTAGAGAATGAAACTCACGTGGTCGATCTGATCTCTCCATCGGTCGATCCTACTCTCCCGCTTGAGAGTAAACCCGATACTTCCCATGTTTTTCTCGTTGATACAGAATCTACCATGCCGGGGGATATTCCTCCTTCTCCCGTGGAACCCCTTCCAAGTTATGAGGCCATCCATTTTGATTGGGGTGTGCTAACTGGACCTCGTCTTACCTCTCACATTCCTTTCCAGATTATAGTACATGTTTGTGGTCGAGATGTTCCTTAGACACTGATAGATGAAGGTGCATTCGTTAGTATTTTGTCCTCTTTTGCTTGGCAAGCTTTGGGTTGTCCTCCACTTGCGCCAGTTATGCAGAATTTGTTAGCTTTTAATAGAAGAATTAGTCAACCTTTAGGGACCCTTCCTCAGTTTCCTATAACTTTGGAAGGGAAAATTGTCTTCATTGACGTCATGGTAGTCCAAGACCCCTTGGATTTTTCTGTACTCCTTGGGCGAGATTATGTCTATGCCATGAAAGCTATTGTGTCTACTTTTTTTTGTTTGATATATTTCCCCCACGATGGACGATTTGTGACTGTTGATCAACTTTCATTCATTTACCCTCACTGGATTGCCTCCCTAAATGGTTCTTATATGCAGACAGTATTGCCCCCGCTGCAGGTCAATTATGTGGCATTGTCGCCCATGGATTCAACTTCTGATGACTTAGATCCAGTAGTTGACATGGTGATCTCTTCAATACGGTTGTTAGAGCTTGATATTTTTACTCCTGTCACGACCCTCGACATGGTGTCCTTCCAGAATGTGTTTCTTCCTTCTAGTGAAGACCTCTTGGAAGCCATGACTGTTTTTTGTCCCTTGACATGGTGTCCTTCCAGAGAATTGTCCTCTTGGAATCCATGATAAAGAAGAGAGAAACCAAGGATAGTTTTTGCGTCTCTGAGGAAACCTCATTAAAAAATGAAACAGAGGTCTTTGAGCATGATTTTCTGATTTCAAGCTCATTTAAAAATGAAACATAGGTTACGAGCATAGTTCTTTTTTCTGTGTCAAGCTCGTTAAAAAATGAAATAGTTTTCCCCCTCTCTATTTGAGTCAAGTCCTTCATCTATTATTTGAAGCTTCATTTCATTCTCCTTTGTAGTTGGATGAAACGAAGCTTGGGGGGCATTTGCCTCAGCCTCTGGACTTCATGCTGAAGTTGAGCCGCTAGTTTCTTAAGCTAGGGGATAAGTACCAACCATCCATGTGTTATGCATTGGGAAGTTGCAAGCATAGTTTTCTATGGTTCAAGCTTGTGTAAAAATGAAACCACTTACCTCCAACATAGTTCCCTCTAGTTCAATCTTTCGTAAAAATGAAACAAGGTCCAAGCATAGTTTTGTTTTGTTTTAAAGATTTCGTAAAAATGAAAACAATCCCGAGCTTAGTCTTTGTTCTTTCTCATGCTCGTAAATACATGAGAATAAGTTACCGAGATTATTCTTTGTTATTTCTTGTGCTCGTAAATAAGTGAGAATGTAATCGAGTATACTTTTATCACTTTTTCAGACTCGTAAAGGTTATACGAAAAAGGAACCCCCTAGAATTCCCTTTAAGCTCTTTTCAGACCTTCTAAACATGAAAATATTGTTGAGCGACCTTGTTCTTTTCACGCTCGTTATAGTATTTGAAGAAAACGTTCGATGAGCGATAGTTTATCACTTTTTCAGTCTCGTCGAACTAATTTATGAAAAAGGAACTGGGATATTTCTCTTTAAGTGTTTTTCAGACTCTCTAAACATGAAAAATCCCTGAGTTTTCTTTCTTTGGACTCGTTAAACAAACATCGAAAAGCCCATATGGGACCGAACCACTCCTTCCTAGGGTTCGTTAAACATACTCCGAGGGACTCATCCGAAGGATGATCTTAAATTACAAACATATGTTATCCTCCTCAAGCTTGTGTAAAAATAAAGAGGTACTCGCCAGAAATGGTGGGGGAAAAAATTGGGAAAGAAATGTATCTAAACTTGTATTATGTGAAAGAGTCTCTTTTGAACATGACACCCTTTCACTCACCTTGTGTCTAGGTTGGAAAATCTTCTTGTATCTTGGTCATACTCCTTTATAAGATTACAAATTGGTCTGTGATCCCTGTTGTTGATTCAGTGTTTCCAAGACAGTTGTCGTGTCGTCAATATGTTCAAAGAGAAGTTCAACCCGGAAAGCCATCTATTGC
>SNQJ01S0056754.1:0-43797 GCA_010110895.2 Picea sitchensis | reverse complement strand
TATACCATTTATGTCACTTCCTTTTAACATTAGGGCCGACTTGACACTTTCTTATTTTGTAATTATTTTCAGGGCCTACATGTACTTCCTTTTTCAATTCACTTTGTCATGTTCAAAAATTCATTTCTCCTCAACCATGAGGATCCATGTGATGTGCCACATACCACCGGAAACAAAACGATGTATACTATCCATTCATGGGTGTTGTATATGCATGTGCATTTTCCTTCATGTCCAAATACCTTTATCAATCTTGCGGTCCAAAACCCATGACTAGGGTTGACATCAATGACAACAATCAATCTTCCAACAGTACA
Source organism: Picea sitchensis (assembly GCA_010110895.2). Classification (NCBI taxonomy): domain Eukaryota; kingdom Viridiplantae; phylum Streptophyta; class Pinopsida; order Pinales; family Pinaceae; genus Picea; species Picea sitchensis. The sequence continues at coordinate 43,480 of SNQJ01S0056754.1, read as the reverse complement.
CTGCCAACTCACTAGGATATTTCATAGCGCTTTCAAAGTACATACTGTTAGAAGAACAGGACCGTAGAGCAACAAAATAAAAAAAAATATGGAAACAAAACATAGAATATACACAATACAATAGAGACACAGATTTATGTGGTTCACCCAGTGTGGGCTACATCCACCAGAGAAATTGACAGGTCCTTCCTTTATTATTATCCATCAAATGAATGGATACAACCTACAAAAAAACCCATTGTACCTTCCTCTTCTTTCTCTCACAGTCTCCTCTCTCAGAATACAATACTCGCCATAATGCATAGTCGCAATACATTTCCCTCATAAAAGAGGGTTTCCTTCTAGGGAAAAAAAACCCTAACATAATTTCTACCATTAGATCTGTGACCTTATAATGAACGGTCCATATTTACAATGAAATTACAATATACATTTACAAGGAAATTTTTCCTTCGGGGGCCTGCTTTCCCCCGAACTTCCCAGCCGGGGGGATAGCCCCCCTCGGACCCCAGAGAGGGGGTACGCCCCCTTGCACTCCCCCACGTGGAAGAGTGTACATACTTCTAGGTTGTAAAGTCTTCATGGGGTATAAACACAGTTGAAAGCAAGGACCTCTGAATTAGGAAGATAATCAGGCTCCACAACCAACAATCTCCCACTTGGAGATTGATCTCAACAACTCCACCGCTGTTGTATATGATGGACTCTGAGCCTTCTTGGACTTGGAAATTTCCTCATCTTCATATTCATTCTTGGAGACCAACTGAACTGAGAAAGAACTCAGTTTCTCTCTAGTTACTCCCTTTATTAACATATCTGCAGGATTCTTGCTAGTGTGTATCTTTTCCAACTTCAAATTTCCATCTTCCAAGGCAGATCATATGAAGTGGTAACTCAAATTTATATGATTAGTATTCGAATGGAAGGTTGAGTTCTTTGCAAGATGAATTTCACTCTCACTGTCACAGTACAACCTGTTATTCTTCTGCTTCTTTCCCTATTCCTCCATAAACCTTTGTAACCAAATCATCTCTTTACTAGCCTCTATAGCAACAACATACTCTGCCTCTATTGTTGAAAGTGAAACAACCTTTTGCAGTTTTGAAATCCAACTTATTGTTGTTCAATCTATAGTAAAAACATACCCTATGGTGCTCCTCCTGTTGTATTTATCACCTGCCATATCTAAATCAATATATCCCTGTAGAAAAGTGTCTGAACCTCCAAAACATAATGCATGAGTAGAAGTACCTCTCAAATACCTGAGAATCCACTTTACTACCTCCCAATGTTCTTTACTTGGATTGTTCATATACCTGCTCACAACTCTCACTACATGTGAAATATCTGGTCTTGTGCAAACCATTGCATACATCAAGCTGCCAACTGTTGATGAATAAGGGACCCTGGACATGTATTCTATCTCCTCATGTGTCTTGGGACACATTTCCTTAGTTAATTTGAAATGGATGGCCAAAGGTGTACTAACTAGTTTTTCATTCTGCATTCTAAACCTCTCCAACACCTTCTCTGTGTACTCACCCTGAGACAATGTCAATTTGTGATTTTTTCAGTCTCTTGTTATTCTCATGCCAACGATTTTCTTTGCAGCACTCAAATACTTCATCACAAATGAATTGGCTAATTTATTCTTGAGCATATTTATATCCTGTATATTAGACCCTGCAACAAGAATGTCATCTGTTATCACTCTGTAAATTCCCAAAGGTTGTTGTGAGCTAAGAAGAAATTTATCAAAGGTAACCTTAACCAACTGCTTCGAAACTGGAAGCTAGCCCTACCAGTTTCAGAGAGGGATCTCTCTGTGAGCTTTAGATTTGTTTGGATTTTCAAGATTTTAGGCTAGTTAGAAAGAATATAATCGAGTTGTTTGTATTGTTTTTTAAATGAAATGGTTGAACATAACTTACGCTTCCATTGGGATATGGAGTATTTTTTAAAAGATAGAGGTTAAAGACAACTTTTATAAGATTCGTTTTACAGGGCAAGATAGTGCTAATGATGGATTTTTTAGGAATAAAAAGGTGTATTGCTGAAAAAGGTGAGATATCAGTTAAAACAAAAAAAACATTTAAGAATTTATTTGTTATAATATCAGAAGAAAAAAATTTAAATCTATAAAAGATTAAGAACATAGTACACAATGGAGAATTATGCAACGTTAACTTCTTTTAAAGATTAGATTTAGAAATACAATATGATAACTAAGAAGGAAAAAACTTTTATGCAGACAAAGGAAACTTCACCAAAAATTAACACGCAGGAATCCTCTGAAACTTCTTTTTGTATCACTGGAATAACCTCTTGATAAAAATTACAGTGATTAGAGCTTGCTTGGGCATAAATATCAACAACCCTCCATACTTCTAAGTTGGAAATATTTATAATAAAATTTATAGACGACCCTGTCATTAATGATCAAGACGTGATAGAGTCTGAGTTTAACTAACTAGCTAACAAGATGCAGAAATGTAGTAACTGATGATGATGTGTCGAATCTCTCATGCTGATTTTGGGGAAGACCGTTGATGAGTCATTTGGATGACTTTAACTGTGCTGGACGCTGAGCTGGACGATGATTTACCTTTACTCAATCAATTTGCACAAATCACTCCATCTTTGTGTGTTTGGGATGGTAACTTTCAATAGTTGACGGTAGACTTCGTCCATCTCTGTGTACTTAGCAAAAGTCGGCTTGATGAGGAAAATGTACTTGATTTCGTGTTGTATGCTGAGGTCATGCTGCAGAGTCTCCAAGAATTCTTTGTTCGTGATGCTGCCTTGTATCCCTGAAAACTTGGAACTCTCTCGCAACATTGTATCTTATTTGGAAAAAAAGATTTGAGTTCCTGGAGATTTTCAACCTCCCTTTTCAACCTATTAATCTTTGTTTCTTGCAGATTCATCTCCTCCATGGACTCTGATAGCTCCATACTCTTTTCCAATGTTGTCAATGGAGTTGCCAATGGAATTTACACTATGGTGGTCATTGGCATAGATGTTGTACTCGCTTCAGCTAGGGGAACTGCATTCAATTGAATAACTTCCATTGGGGTTGATTTCTCCTTCTCTTTCAATAACCTTTACAATTCTACCTCCATTTCCTTTATCTGTGCATTCTACTGCATGATCAGCTTTGGCCATTCCTCTTTCTCATATTCTACTTCAGCTATTTCTTTGGTTTGTGAATATTCTATTTGTGGCAATTTCAGTTGTTTTCTTAGAGATGCAATGTTAGCATTCTTTTTCTTTATCATCTCCTCTACCTCTTTTACATTTGAGGGATCGTACCCAATTTTGAGCACCAACTCCACTAAGGATTTTACTCTATTGTCTTTTTCAAAAGAGGATATCTTTTCCAACTTCAATTGTGTCTGAACATTGCTTAAAGATACCTGTAACTTAGCTATGGTAGAGGAAGCATGCGCTAATGTGGAGAAGACCATTTCTCCAGTCTGTCTATGCATATCCATCTGGTCAGCTGGATGGACTTGTTTGGTGTCAAAAACAATAGTTGAACTCTTGTAGTCAGTGATCTCTTTGGGGTGAGGCACCTATGCTTGCAGAAATCCCAGATGCATTCTTCCTTTCATTGGGTCAAAGGGTGACAATAGTCTATGCTATGTTGTGTATATTTGCTTCTAGAACCAAGCATAGGTGCTATTAGTCAACATCTGGTTCTTCTTTTTAATCATATCATATTTTTCAAAATTTCTTACAGGTGTAGATCCTTGTGGAGTTTGGGTGGTCACACCTATATCTATATTCTTCTTTGAATAAGGAATGGACACAACCTGGTGTTATTCCTCAAACACTTTGGCAGAATGAGGCTCTTCTTCACCAGACTTGTGAATTGCATGAGGTTTTGGGTCTTTTGCTAGATGCCTGAAACTCTTCTGCCGATACCTTAGTGATTGAAGGAGATGAATCCTTTCTTGGAATTTTTTCCTTTTGTATCTGGGGAGTGGTAGTCTATGAAAAAAAGATCGAAGGAGCTTCCTGTTGTTCAGTGTCTACCAGAGTATTTTCCTCCCACTCTGTCTGGTTCGCATACTTTTCAATTTCTGGTTTCAGGATGTGAGCATAAGGTGAACTCTTGTCTTTGGATGTCATCTCTGCAATGATCCCAGTTGGATCATAATGCCAAATGAAGCTGGTGTTGAACTTCATTTCCTTTACTAGTTTATCTTTCTCTTCCCCGGTAACTCGATTGTTGCAAATAAACGGTCCTATTTTCCCTTTAATCCTCATCTGTTGTTTTTTCTTCAGAGACACAAAATGAATGTCATCTGAATTTATTATCTGACGAATATATTCTAGTGAAAATATCTGAACCGATACATACTTGGGAAGTTTATATGGAGCTAGTTCACACCCCTACACTCTTATCTCTCTGTGATTCTGGTATAGGAACCATTCTCCAATCTTTGCGAGATCTGAAAGGTGCAGAACTCTTTGGATCTCCTCTATTATCCTTGGTTCTGGTCTTCTACTAATCATGCCTACCACTGGATGATAGAATAGCTCGATGAATTGTTTGAAACTGAACTCAGTGGAGTTCCTCCTGAGCAGCGACATCCATAGGGTTACTTCTTGCGGTTGTCCATCTTTATCCATCCTCTGCATGAAAAAGGAAAATTTGTATGCTTGATAGAACATAAACATGTAGGCCGGTATTGAAGAATACCAGAACATGCCTTCTGTAGGGAAAATTGGCAGTTGCTCATGCAGGTTCTCGCCCAAGAAACCGTTGTAATCAAACTGGGTGGTCACTTTCTCTTCAGCAGAGAAAATGGACAGGAAACCTAAGATAGTTTCATCCACCCATTCATCTGAGAAGTAACTGAGAAAACAACACAGTGTTGAGATAATATGATTTCCCTTTTCGAAAAATATGGATGAGTGATAGGGAGGATTCTTCTTAGGGAATTGGGCATCTTGTGGAAGGAACAACTTGAAGATTTGTGCTATTTGGGGAAACGTCAGGTTCGGATACAATTCTGTCAGAATTTCAATTGTGAGGGGAGAATGGGGTTTGGCTCTGGGTACTTGCATCATCTAATCGATGGCTTTAGGTGAAATAAGGAAAAAGGTTTCTTGAGAGGAAGATACTATGGCTCTCTCATCAGGGAGGTAGTGTGCTTGGCACTTGAGGGAAAATTCAGGAAAGTGATAGACTTGGGGAAAAAGATACAAAGGGAGATTTGACTGCCAAAGCCCGATTTCATTTCTCTGATCGATGAAGGTGTCTTTGAACCATGACTGTAGCTCATCAAAGTCAAATTCAGAACTGGTTTCTAAGATTAGATAGTCTTTGTCTGCTAATGGGATTTGGTTGAGATCGACAGGAGGTGGGAGAAAAGAATTTTCTTCTACATTTGATTTTTTACTTTTTTGTGCCATTGATTTCCTCTGATACCTGCACACTGAGCACATGTTAGTAGGCGAAATCTAAGGTTGGACAAGATGTTGCAGAGGTGAAAAAGAATGAGTCTCTAATAGGCATGGAGCGTGATATCAATGCGAAAGAATGAAACAAGGTTGGGATTTAGAGAACGGGTGTCCGTTGGGCAAAAAAGGACAGATTAGGTGAACAAAGGGTATGTGGTCAGTAACTAATGGTTAACAGGATATTTAGAGCATGAGAGGGAAGGATGAAAGATGTATGATGTGTGTCTTTGGTCGACGTGTAGACTGGTGATTGCGGGGAGAATGGGAAGATATGACCTGTGATGGTTAGATGGATGGGACATGCTGACGGGGTTGTGACATGGAACTTGCAAAGGGTGGTTGTGGGATGTGACACCTCGGTATGGTGGTGGTGAGTTGTAAAAATGGTAGGCAGTAAATTTTTTGAGAGGGGGAGTTAGGATGCAATGAGGTGATGTCCAGTAAATATTTGGAGAGGGGGATTTAGGATGCAATGAGGTGATGTCGTGTTAGGATGGGGACCACTTGGACTAGGCTTCATTCCTAATTTCCACACCGCAAGGCTGAAATTGTACTGTGGGGTTCGATCCCTTCCCCACTGCCGGGCTGATCCGGGTGAAGCTGGATCAATAGTTGATTTGGGTGTGTTCTTTAAACATCATGTCGAACCCCCCACCCCTCGAACAAGTAAAGGTAGAATGGTCGAGGGGTCTAGAATATCTTGTGGACCATCCAATTACGTGCTAATGGGATGACCATATATATGAGTGTATACTTTAATCACCTTTTCGGACTCTATCATTAAAGGTCGAACGATTGTAGATCTAGGCTCTATCGTTAAAATCTGGGGTGTGCTTCAATATACGAGGTCAAACTTAGGCTTAATGACCTTTTTATGGGTTTTGCAAACTACCCCCTTTGCTTGTGTCACCATGGGGTTAGACAAAACATTCCACCATCAAGATCCTTCATTTTCCATCAATCATCTTACACTTTTTATTGAAAAGAGACTAACTAGCCTATGTCATAACCTACTCCTTTGCGTCTTTAGCCTAGTTTAAACTGTTGGGCTAAGAAAATACTCTACCCTGGCGTTATTTGACCAAGATTAGATTGTTTGATCAAATTTATTCACTAGCTAATCTAGATTACTTGGCTATGATTAGACAGTATAGACAAGCTTATTCACTAATCCTAAATACTTAAATTCAAAAGACTTGGCCATGTTTACACTGTATGGGTCTAGTCATTATCAATTCATGGGGCTTTATCCTTTTTCTTTCATTCCCTCTTTTTATTTTCTCATTTCTTTTCTTCTCTTTTCTCCTTTTAGAATGCAACACTATCTGCAAGTCAAAAACATTAGAGGGACAAAATTACAATCAACAGTTGATACTATAAATTATAGGGTTATAATAGTGGCTCCACCTGGGGATGGTATCCTCCTTGCAAGATGCCAAGAATCATGTTTCTTGTTGTCTTGAAAACTTTCTTCTAGAGCTTCTTCTATTATCTGACTTGCTTTATTTCAAAAATTTTGATGGCATTTTTAGTGTCTTAGGGCCTTCTCCGCGGGCTTCAAACACCTAAAAAAAAACACCTACACCTAAAATACTTGTAAAAGAAATGATATGTACAATGGAATGGAATGGTGATCTCTCTACTAAGGTGGAAAGTAATGCTTCAACATCCTGCTATTTATAGGTCCCCCTGGCAAGTCTAATCCATCACTATTAACAAGTAGAAAAACATTTTTTCCTCTGAAGATCTAAATGGTGTAAGGACCCTTTCACAAGCTATCGAAATTTCCATGTTTACTTTTATCTTCATTTCTGGAGTCCCATCTCAAAACTAGATCACCCAATTCAGAGTTATCCTTTTTGGTTCTCTTGTCATAAATCTTTTTAATATTTTCCTGGATCACTTGAGTTTTGTTGTAAACTTCTTCTTTGGATTGCATTAGGTGGATCATTTGATTTATTCTTCGTTGGACATCGTTTGGTTCTTCTTGTGTTTCCTGCAATAGTTTCATGACTGAAACTCCTAATGAAAGGGGAAAAACTGCCTCGGTTCCATACACCAACTGGTATGGAGACATACCAATCGATCTTTTGGTTCTTATTCTATCAGCCCAGAGTACGAAACCAAACTTATTATGCCATGATTTCTTGTTTTCCTGTAGTGTCTTTCTGAGAATGTTCACTAGACTTTTGTTAGAAGACTCAGCTATCCCATTTCCCTATGGATAATAAGTCGTCGAGTGTCCCAAAGCAATATGATATTGATTACCAAAATCTATGAGCCTTTTGGATCTGAAAAATGCTGCATTGTCAGCTATAATTTTTCTAGGGCATCCAAAACGAGACAAAATTTTAGTTTCTAAAAACTTGATGATGACATAGTCGATAGCTTTCTTGCATGGTACAACCTCGATCCACTTGGTGAAGTAGTATGTGGCCGTGAGGATCCATTTATGTTGGACCGAAGAGGGAGGATTTATTTCACCAATGAAGTCTAGTCCCCATTGTTGGAAAGGAGATTCAACATAGATGGGTTTCATTGGGAGTGGCAGAAGATTCCTTTTACCTTCAAAAATCTGACACTTGTGGCAAGAAGTAACCTTCTGGTGAACATCAACAAATAGAGTAGGCCAATAAAAGGAAGCTCTCAGATTCTTGTTAGTTGTGGTCTTCCAGCTCAGGTGCACACCATAGTCTCCTACATGAAAATCTTGAAGAACTTTGTCAGCTTCATATTTTAACAAGCAATTAAGAAACATACCACTAGGATCTTTCCAATAGAGATTGCCTTCCAAAATACAAAATTTCAATGCTTTCAATTTAATAAATCTAGCTTTGGTCTTAGTCAAACCTGGAGGAGCTTGTAAATTGTGGAGTAAAAAAATGAGGTTTGCGTACCAAGGGGAATTTAATAATGCCTCTTTTATGTTTGGAGTCGCCTGCTCTTCCGGTCCATCTACTGCAGCCAAAAAGTTAATATCTAAAGCATGAAAATTAGACTCAGCCATTAGTTTGGCTAACCCTATTAGTTTAGTAGGTTTTATTTTAGTGTTGTATTCCATAATAACCACAATCCATTTTCCTCTTCTGCCATCCGGATTATCCTGGGTCAGGATATCTTTAACCACTATGTTTGGGACATATGCAATTGTGTGAGAGTGGAGAATATAGACCCTAAAATATTTTATAGACTTTACCAAGGAGAAGGATTGTTTCTCCATAATGTTATAATTCAACGCTGTGTCTCTTAAAGATTTGTTGAAAAAATCTATGGGTTGCTCGTACCCTTCATTGTTTTTCTGCAACAATACCACTGCTATAGTGTGCTTAGATGTGAAAGAGAAAATATCAAAGTCTTTGGTATAGTCCGGGCTAATTAGAGCTAGGGCTTGGGTGAGAGCATGTTTCACCTGCTCAAATGACTTTTGGGACTCGGCGTTCCATTTGATTTTTGTGTCCTTTTTCAACATATTGGTGATATTCCTGAGAAGTTCAGCCAAGTTTGGTATGAATCTTCTAAGTAAATTTATTTTTCCAATGAAATATTGCAGTTCTTTGATGTTCCTACCGTGTTCCACCCTCTGGATATATTCTATCCTACTGGGATCTATTTTAATTTTTTCTTTTGAGATTATGTGTCCCAACAGTTTACCTTCCTCTAACCCGAAAAGGCCTTTCTTAGGATTCAATGAAATCCCAAATTTCCTGCACTTTTCAAACACACGTCTGAGGTGGAGCAAATGTTCTTTGTCGGATTTGGAGTAAACAGTTACATCATCTAGATAAATGACTATAAATTTCCCAGCCTCATCCATAAAGGAAATATCCATTACTCTTTGGAAAGTAGCCCTAGTGTTCATCAGACCAAAAGGCATCTTCACATACATGAAGGTTCCCCAAGGTGTGGTAAAAGTTGCCTTCTCTTGATCTTATGGATGGACCAGAACTTGGTTGTAACCAGAGAAACCATCCAGTAAGGAGATCCTACTGGATCCGACCACCTTTTGTAAAATATGGTCCATTTTGGGTATAGGGTAATTGTCTTTGATGGAGACTTTGTTCATATTTCTAAAATGTATACAGACTCTGATCTCACCAATTTTATTCCTGGTGGGAACTAGATTAGAAACCCATTTGGAAAATCTCAAGGGGACTATAATCTTGGCATCATACATCTTTTTGATTTATTTCTCTATCAGGGGAAGCAACTTGGGATTAATTCTCCTAAGTTTCTGTCTGAAAGGTTTGTGTTCTTCTTTTATGGGAATCTGGTGCTATATGCTACTTGTGTCATAGGATTTTAAGTCCTCATTGCCCCAGGCAAAAATATCTATATATTCCTTAAAAAGTTCAATGCATTTTCTTTTTTTCTCTAGTGGTAGGGATTTAGACATTTTTATCATTTTGGGGTTTTCTTCAGTTCCTATGTTGTAATCTTCAACCTCTTTACCACTAGCTTCAATTTTCAGTTTTTTGGCCACATTGTTAAAATAAAACAAGTCGTCCAACGGAACTAAACCTCTAAGTAACACATTATTTTTCAACTGCAGGATATCAAAATCTACATCATTTTCATTGAATTCTTCAGCATCTATTGTATTTACACTACCATTCTCAAAAACATATTTATTTACAAATTCGTCACCATTTTCTAAATCTATGTTTGTACATTCAAAATCTTTTTTAAATTGCAGAAAATATTTAGTTTTATCATCATTTCCAAATACCTGCCAATATCTGATGTTGTCAGGAATGGTGGGTCTACACTTCACCTCCACTGTGTACTTGCGAGTGGGACGAAAATGGATTTTATAGGTAGCTGCTGACGTAGCCAGACTGTGTACGAGTATATTTTGTCCCCTAGGCATCACCTGCAAGTCAATATCAGTAAAGCATTGAAGAGAATCTAAAACAACATTCCTATAGGCTCTAAGTCATGGATGTTTTGCTGCATACTCACCTTTGATTTGCTTGATAATAAATTTATAATCACCCATTACCATTATCTTCTTAGCACCAACTTTCTTCAATAATTTCAGGCCGAACATTAAAGCCTCGTACTTGACTAAGTTGTTAGTACATTGGAATTTCAGTTTATAGGAATGATTCTCATAGTACTTTGATCTGTGGTTATGCATCCACACTCTGTCTCTAGCTCCTTCTTTACTCATAGAACCATCGAAGTCCATGATCCAGAAGTCTGTTGGCATTTCCTCATTTTATTCAATCATGGGGTTTCTTACTTCTACAATTGTTTTATCATCCTTTGGATCAGTTGCATCATCCTCCAGTTGTGCGATTTTTTCTTCAAGATCACCGTCGTTATATAGAATAAAAGAATATAGGTCAGAGTGTGTGGAATATAGTGGGTAATTGTGTGGCTTTTCCTGACTACTGACCATATACTTCATCAGTGTTTCCCTGTAAAGTCTTCTCTGTTGACCGAAAACCGGAATGGTGGCGTAGGACATATCTAGCTGCAGGGTTCCTCTCAATTTAGCTCCCCAATACCTTGATAGCAACATACCATACTTGGGGGGAATATCTGCCATGATGATTCCCATCACCAAACGTTTCATTGGGATTTGAGCCAAGGTAATCCATAAGTCTTTAATCAGGCCTACACATTTTACCTTGTTGGAGTCGAAAGAATGCAAATCTTTGTAGGGTATGGTGACCTCGAGTCCCAACTTTTCCATCATAGCTTTGGGCATTAGGTTGTGAGAGGCACCCGAATCTAGCATATCGTTGTGTAATATCAGATCATGAATATTTAGGCTGATGTAAAAAGGGGCCACGATGCCCTTATCAGTTTGACCGTCAACTTCAGGACCAAACAGGAGATTAGGTTGATCATCGACAAGGTTTACTGTATTAGAGTGGTGTATAGATCCAACATTCAAGACTTTGGTGCCTATATCGGGTTCGATGCTTAAATATTTTATCACCTGAGACCTGTAAGCGTTCTTGTTCATCATCTTGGAGAGGGGAATGTGAATCTTCAATTTTGCTAGTTCCCCTTCAAGGCTAAAAGGAGAGGTGGTTTTGTTTAAACTATGTACTTCTAATTTATCAATAGAAACTCTGTGGACAGGTTCACCTGTTTGAATGGTTGATGAAACTTCTGTCTGACTTGTTCTCTTAAGAATTTATGGAGTTTTTTGCGCAAGAGATTCAACGTCATTCCACCCAGGGGCTCTCTTAGGAAGGTTTTCTGAGGTTTTCTTGGTTTCAGCAGCCTTCTTCGGAGAATTCTTGTTAGTATTCTTACTCCTCAAGTTATACTACCTTTGAACCTCCATTATAGCATTTTCAAAGGCTTGTTGTTCTGTTTTCTCAGCTTCCTCATTTACCTCTGTTTGTGAAAGGAGAAAGATTTCATGTTCTTCCTAGGTGAGGAAAATAGATTCATGATTGTGATCATGATCATCCATTAGATTTATATGAGTATCATCAAACTCCTCAATTACTTCCTCCCTATCATCATCATAGTTTTCCTGGAGAGGTGTTCTAATCTGCTGATCAGGTCCCCTTTGTTCCTGTTGATCTCTAGGATCTCTCTATCTAATTTGAGGTGGATTTCTTCTAAATTTCGGGTTTCTGATTTGAGGGGAAGCTTGGTTCTCCCTAGGTGGGTTCCTGTCAGTTATGGTGAGTCTCTCTATCATTTTCTCCATAGCTCTGGTGAGAGAATATAATTTGGCATATGATGAGGAAGTAGAAGGGTCTTCTTTGATGGTGACCCTCTTTTTTGTTCTTTGTCTGGCCCTTCTGGCCAAAAGATTTGCTTCTACACTGATGACACTTCTTTGCATGCATTCCAGAGTTGTTGTGTTTCTTTCCCTTAATTGATATGACATGTCAGTGTCAAAACCATCAGGGAACTTTATTAACACCAAACCTTGTGGTGGTTTGATTTCTGTCGGGATAGCATTGTATAGATTGTTGAAATGAGTGCAGTAATCCTGCACTATCTCTCCTTGGTTCCTTCTGATGTTCTCATACTCTGATAGAATTTGGAGAGGATTTTTCTTTACCTCCCACCGGTCAAGGAAAGTCCAATGAAAGCCAACAATTTCAATAATGGTAGCAGCACGTAAAGTTTTGAAACACTTTTTCACTTCTCCAGTTAGGCTTTGTGAAAATAATCGCATCTGCACATCAGCTTCGTCTACTTCCTGCATGTCAAAGTAATCATTCATTTTGTCAACATGTTGTTGTGCATTCAAGGGACCTGTACTATCAAACTGTGGGAGTCTAGTTTGATAATCTTGGGGCATTTTATGTAAAGGAGCAACCAATACCAATGGAGCATATCTTGCTCCCATGATTGGTGGAGGAGGATGAAAAACAACCTGTGTGACAGGAGAGGAAATGCATGAATATATAGAGGACGAAGGACTTGGAGGAATGGAGTGACCTAGTGTAAGTCTAGCAGAAACTGAAACAATAGTTAAAAAAGGAAGTTCGACAGACTGTTGACGATGGAGTTTTTATAAGGCTTGACCAAGATTTGCTACTAGGTCTTTTAGCTTATCAATCTCGGGGTGAAAACGTTGATCAACTTCATCTCTAGGAGAAAGTATCTCAGGGGTCCTGGGCTGAAAAACGGTTTGGTCTAAGACCGTTTTACTGACAAAACTATCAGATTTTGTCCTGAAAAGATTTGTTCGAAAGGGTATTCTAGGCTCAAGGTCTGGAAGAACAACTAACTTTTCTGGGATGGAAAAAGACCTTGGAAGTGGGTTGTTACTCCTCAAAATTTCTACAATATTTTTCTTCCTGAGTAGTCTTTCTGGGTTATCTATTACTATTGCAAGTTCTGGGTCAGGATGAGATCTGTTAGAAATTCTTTTGGGAGCCAGAACTGTTGATTTTATTCTTCCTTCAGAGATTTTAACTATTTATATACAAACTTTAACAACCTATGAACATTATTTATAGATAAAATTTAGGGTTTTCATTTCTTCTAGAAATAAAGTCGTCTTTGTTCTAGGGGAAAGAAAAAAAGGGGTGGAAAGTTTGTTTAGTTCATCCCCAGTATGGTCGCCATTTATGTTATCACTCTGTAAATTCCCAGAGGTTGTTGTGAGGTAAGAATAAATTTATCAAAGGTAACCTTAACCAACTGCTTCGAAATTGGGAGCTAGCCCTACCAGTTTCAGAGAGGGATCTTTGTGTGAGTTTTAGATTTGTTTGGATTTTCAAGATTTTAGGCTAGTTAGAAGGAATATAACCGAGTTGTTTGTATTGTTTTTTAAATGAAATGGTTGAACATCACTTACGCTTCAATTGGGCTATGGGGTCTGTTTTGAATGATAGAGGTTAAAGACAACTTTTATAAGATTCATTTTACAGGGCGAGATAGTGCCAATGTTGGATTCTTTAGGAATAAAATGGTGTATTGTTGAAAAAGGTGAGATATCAGTTAAAAAAAAATGCATTTAAGAATTTCTTTGTTATAACATCAGAATAAAAACATTTAAATCTATAAAAGATTAAGAATAGAGTACACAATGGAAAATTCTACAACTTTAACTTCTTTTAAAGATTAGATTTAGAAAGACAATATGATAACTGAGAAGGAATTTTTTTTTACGCAAACATAGGAAACTTCACCAACAATTGACACGCAAGAATCGTGTGAAACTTCTCTTTGTATTACTGGAATAACCTCTTGATAAAAATTATAGCGATTAGAGCTTGCTTGGGCATAAATATCAACAACCCTCCATACTTCTAAGTTGGAAATATTTATAATAAAAGTCACAAATGACTCTGTCATTAATGATCAGGACGTGATAGAGTCTGAGTCTAACTAACTAGCTAACAAGATGCATAAATGTAGCAACTGATGATGATGTGTCGAATCTCTCATGTTGATTTCAGGGAACACCATTGGTGAGTCATTCTGATGACTTTAATTGTGCTAGATGTTGAGTTGGATGAGGCTTTACCTTTACTCAATCAATTCACATAGCTCACTCCATATTTGTGTGCTTGAGATGGTAACTTTCAACAACCGATGGTAGACTTCATCCATCTCGGTGTACTTAGCAAAAGTCGGCTTGATGAGGACGATGTACTTGATTTTGTGTTGTATGATAAGGTCATGCTACAGAGTCTCCAAGAACGCTTTGCCCGTGATGCTGCCTTGTATCCCTGAAAACTTGGAACTGTCTCTCAACATTGTATCTTATTTGGAAAGAAGATTTGAGTTCCTGGAGATTTTCAACCTCCCTTTTCAACCTATTAATCTTTGTTTCTTGCAGATTCATCTCCTCCATGGAATTTGACAGCTCCATAGTATTTTGCAATTCTGTCAATGGAGTTGTCGATGGAATTTCCACTGTGGTGGTCATTGGCATATTTGTTGTACTAAATTCATCCAGGGGAACTGCATTCAATGGAATAACTTCCATTGGGGTTAATTTCTCCTTCTCTTTCAATAACCTTTCCAATTCTGCCTCCATTTCCTTTATCTATGCATTATGTTGCATGGTCATCTTCAACCATTCCTCTTTCTCATCTTCTGCTTCAACTATTTATTTGGCTTGTGAATCTTCTGTCGGTGGCAATTTCAACTATTTTCTAAGAGATGCAATGTCAGCATTCGTGTTCTTTATCATCTCCTCTGCCGCTTTTACATTTGAGGGATTGTACCCAATTTTGAGCACCAACTCCTCTAAGGATTTTACTCTGTTGTCTTTTGCAAAAGATAATATCTTTTCGAACTTCAATTGGGTCTGAACATTGCTTAAAGATACCTATAACTTAGCTCTGGTAGAGGAAGCATGTGTGAATGTGGAGAAGACCATTTCTCCAGTCTGTCTGTGCATATCCATCTGGTTAGTTGGATGGACTTGTTTGGTGTCAAAAACAATAGTTGAACTCTTGTAGTCAGTGATCTCTTTGGGGTGAGGCACCTGTGCTTGTAGGAATTCCATATGCAGTCTTCCTTTCTCTGTGTCAAAGGATGACAATAGTTTGTGTTGTGATGTTGAGGTTTGCTTCCAGAACTGGGCGTAGGTGCTATTAGTAAACATCTAGTTCTTCTTTTTAATCATATCATATTTTTCAAAAATGCTTACAGGTGCAGATCCTTGTGGAGTTTGGGTGGTCACATCTATATATGTCTGCTTCTTTGAGGAAGAAATGGACACGACCTGGTGTTCTTCCTCAAACACTTTGGCATAATAAGACTCTTCTTCACTAGACTTGTGAATTGCATGAGTGGTTTTGGGTCCTTTGCTAGATTCTTGAAACTCTTTTGTTGATACCTCAGTGATTGAAGCAGAGGAATCCTTTCTTGGCCTTTTTTCCTTTTGTATCTGGGGAGTGGTAGTCTGTGAAAAAGAGACCGAAGGAGCTTCCTGTTGTTCAGTGTCTACCAGGGTATTTGCCTCCCACTCTGTTTGGTTCGCATACTTTTCAATTTCTGGTTTGGGGATGTGAGCATAAGGTGAACTCTTGTTTTTGGATCTCATCTCTACAATGATCCTAGTCAGATCATAATGCCAAATGAAACTGGTGTTGAACTTCATTTCCTTTAGTAGTTTATCTGCCTCTTCCCCAACAGCTCGATTGTTGCAAATAAATGTTCCTATTTTCCCTTTAATCCTCATCTATTGTTTTTTCTTCAGAGACACAAAATGAATGTCATCTAAATTTATCATCCGATGAATATATTCTAGTGAAAATATCCAAACCGATACATACTTGGGCAGTTTATATGGAGCTAGTTCACACCCATACACTCTGATCTTCATGTGATTCTGGTATAGGAACCAATCTCAAGTCTTTGCGATATAAGAAAGGTGTACAACTCTTTGGATCTCCTCGTTTATCCTTGGTTCTGGTCTTCCACTGAGCATGCCTACCACTGGATGATAAAACAACTCGATGAATTGTTTGAAACTGAACTCAGTGGAGTTCTTCCTGAGCAGCGATGTCTATAGGGGTACTCCTTATGGTTGTCCATATTTATCCATCTTTTGCATGGGAAAGGAAAATGTGTTTTCTTCATAGAACATAAACATGTAGGCCAATATTGAAGAATACCGGAACATGCCTTCTGTGGGGAAAATTTCTAGTTACTCGTGCAGGTTCTTGGCGAAGAAACCATTGTAATCAAACTATGTGGTGACTTTCTCTTCAACAGAGAAAATGGAGAGGAAACATAAGATAGGTTCATCCACCCATTCATCTAAGAAGTAACCAATCAAACAACACAGTGTTGAGATAATCTGATTTCCCTTTTCAGAAAAATGGATGAGTGATAGGGAGGATTCTTCTTAGGGAATTGGGCATATTGTGGAAGGAACAACTCGAATATTTGTGGTCTTTGAGGAAACGTCAAGTTCTGATACAATTCTATCGAAATTTCAATTGTGAGGGGAGAACGGGGTTCGACTCTAGGTACTTGCATCATCTGATCGATGGCGTCGGGTGAAATAAGGAAAAGGGTTTCTCCAGACAAAGATACTATGGCTCTTTGATCAGGGAGGTAATGTGCTTGGAACTTGAGGGTGAATTCAGGAAAGTGATAGACTTGCGGAAAAAGATACAGAGGGATATTTGACTGCCAAAGCCCGATTTCATTTCTTTGATTGATGAAGGTGTCTCTAAACCATGACTGTAGCTCAGCAAAGTCAAATTCAGACCTGGTTTCTGAGATTAGATAGTCTTTGTCTGCTAATGGGATCCGGTCGAGATCGATAGGAGGTGGGAGAAAAGGATTTTCCTATACATTTGATTTTTTACTTTTGGGCGCCATTGATTTCCTCTGGTACCTGCACATTGAGCACACGTTAGTAGGCAAAAGCTAAGGTTGGAAAAGATGTTGCAGAGGTGAAAGAGAATGAGTCTCTGATAGGCATGGAGCATGAGAGCAATGTGAAAGACCGAAACAGAGGTGGGTTTTAGAGAACGGGTGTTCGTTGGTAGAAAAACGACAGATCAGGTGAACAATAGGTATGTGGTCAGTAACTAATGATTAACAGGATCTTTAGAGCATGAGAGGGCAGGATGAAAGACATTTGATGTGTGTCTCTAGTCGACGTGTAGATTGGTGATTGAGGGGCGAACGGGAAGATATGACCTGTAACAGTTAGATGGATGGGACGTGTTGACGGGGTCGTGACATGGAACTTGCAGAGGGTGGTTGTGGGATGTGATACCTCGGGATGGTGGTGGTGAGTTGTAAAAATGTTAGGCAGTAAATGTTTAGAGAGGGGTAGCTAGGATGCAATGAGGTGATGCTGCATAGGGATGGGGCCCACATGGACTTTGCTTCATTTTGGACCCCCCCCCCCATTATTAAAGGTTGAATGTTTGAGGGGGTCCGGGATCCCTTGTTGATCATTCATCTGGGCGAAGCTGGATTAGCCGTTGATTTGGGCGCGTTCTTTAAACATCATGTAGGACCCCCCACTGTTAAAGGTAGAATGGTCCGGGAGGTTCGGAATATCCTGTGGACCATCCGATTACACGCTAATGGGATGATCGTAGATCTGAGCGCACACTTTAAACATCTTTTTGGACCCTCCCCCCTCCACTGTTAAAGGTCGAATGATCAGGAGGGTCTAAAAACTCATAAGAACCGTAGATCTGGGCGCCAACAACTCGATTGTAGATCTAGGCCCGATCTTTAAAATCTGGGGCATGCTTCAATATACAAGGTCAACCTTAGGCTTAATGACCTTTTTATGGGTTTTGCGCACTGCCCCCTTTGCTTGTGTCACTATGGGGTTAGACAAAACATCCCACCATCAAGATCCTGCATTTTCCATCGATCATTTTACACTTTTTATTGAAAAGAAACTAACTAACCTATGTCCTAACCTACTCCTTTGCGCCTTTAGCCTAGTTTAAAATGTTGGGCTAAGAAAATACTCTACCCTGGGGTTATTTGACCAAGATTAGACTGTTTGATCAAATTTATTCACTAGCTAATATAAATTACTTGGCTATGATTAGACAGTGTAGCCAAGCTTATTCACTAATCCTAAATACTTAAATTCAAAAGACTTGGCCATGTTTACACTGTATGGGGCAAGTCATTATCAATTCATGGGGCTTTATATGTTTTCTTTCATGCCCTCTTTTTGTTTTCTCTTTTCTTTTCTTTTCTTTTCTCTTTTCTTTTCTTTTCTTTTCTCTTTTTAGAATGCAACAGTAGCTGCAAGTCAAAAACACTAAAGGGACAAAATTACAATCAACAGTTGATCCTATAAATTATAGGGTTATAACATCATCTACATACAATAGCAACATAATATAGCTTCCATTTTCTATCCTTTTAAAATAAACACAGTGATCGGAATGACATCTACTATAACCCTGTTCTGTCATAAACCTGTCAAACTTCAAATACCACTGCCTTGGAGCTTGCTTTAGGCCATACAAGCTCTTATTCAATCTGAATACCAAATTCTCATTCCCATTGACCTCATAACCCTGTGGCTGCTGCATATCAATCTCTTCCTCCAAATCCCCATGGAGGAAATCTGTTTTTACATCTAACTGTTCAAGATGAAAATATTCTACTGCCACGAGACTTAAAATAGTCCTAATTGAAGTCATTTTAACAACAGGAGAAAATATTTCATCAAAATCTATACCTTTCTTTTATGCAAACCCCTTTACAACAAGTCTAGCCTTTTACCGTTTTTCTCCTCCATATTCTTCCTTCAACTTGTAAACCCATTTATTCTGCAATGCTCTTTTTCCTGTAGACAACTGAACCAAGTCCCAAGTCTGGTTATTTTCCAAGGAATCCTTTCCTCTTTCATGCCTTGCTCCCACTTCTTTTTGGTTTCTACCTACATTGCCTCTTCATAACATTCTGGTTCACAACAATCAGTCAACAATAAATAATACAATGAAGGAGAGTATCGTTCAAGGGGTATACTTAACCTGGTAGATCTTCTAAAAACACTTGCATTTGTTTGAGGTACCTGTTTCTCCTGTTGTTGTACATTTTGATTTTCAGGTTCCTTTGGAATTTATTTTTCAGTGATCTCATCAAGCACTTTGTATTCTTGTTTTTCTTCTTCTTGTTTCTTTCCTTGCAACTAATCTTTGTACATGACCTTCTCATTGAATATAACATCTCTACTCCTAATGATTTTGTTATTTTCATAATCCCATAATCGATAACCAAAATCATTAACACTGTATCCAATAAAGGTACACTTCTTGGATTTAGACTCAAGCTTTGTTCTATTTTATTTATCAATATGGACAAATGCTTCACAACTGAAAGTTTTCAAAAAATAATAGTTTACTTTTCTTCCTGTCCATTCCTCCTCTGGAATTCTACCATCCAAAGAGCTTGAAGGTCCTTTGTTTATTAAGTAAACAACATTATCTAAAGTATCTTCCAAGAACTGTAAGGGAAAACCGACATGCAATCTCATACTCCTTGCATGCTCCATGATTGTCCTGTTCATCCTTTCTGACACACCATTTTCTTGTGGTGTTCCTGGAACTGTCTTCTCTCTACGATTCCCATGGTATGAACAGTAATCATCAAACTCCTTTCTGCAATATTCACCTCCATTATCTGATATGAGACACTTCAAACGTTTTCCTGTCTCATTCTCAACTAAAGCTTTCCATTTCTTAAAAGTATAAAAAATATCATATTTTTGTCGAATGCAATAAACCCAAGTTTTTCTAGTTGCATCATTAATAAAAGTAACATAATAACGAGAGCCACCAAGAGATGATACCTGAGATGGTGCCCATACATCTGTATGCACAAGATCTAACCTTTCATTCTTCTTTTCTTTTCCGACTCTGAGAAATCTAACTCTCGTACATTTTCCATAAACACAATGCTCACATAAGTCCAAATCAATTTGTTTAAGATCCGGCAACAAATTTCTTTTGTGAAGTATCTGCATACACTTCTCACTCATGTGTCCCAACCTATGATTCCACAGTGCTGTATCCACTCCTGTATAAGCTAAAGAGATAGAAGAGTGAGTATTACCAGTACATAAATACAAGGTACCTACCTTCTCTCCTTTTTCTATCACCAATGATCCTTTGATGACCTTCCATGTCTTATCTGTAAATATGGATTCACAACCTTCACTTGCCAACTGCCTTGTTGAAATCAGATTTTTCCTTAAATATGGAACATGTCCTACCTCTTTCAACAACCACTGGTTTCCATTGCGTTGCTTTATTTTTACCTTTCACATTCCAACAATTTTTCATGCTGCATCATCACCCAAATGAACCTATCCAAAATCACCTTGAACATAATCTAGAAAATGTTTCCTATGGGGTGTGGCATGAAATGAAGCCCCTAAATCTACTACCCAAGACTCGGAAATATTATCTGCAGAAAGAATCAAAGCATCTTGTAACACATCACATGTTACATTCGCTTCTTGACTTCTCTTATATTGTCCATCTCTTTGTTTCTTTGGAGATCTACAGTCTTTCTTCAGATGTCCTTTCTTCCCAAAATTCCAACACTCTATCTTTCCAAGTCTGTATTTGTTTCTGCCCTTCCTAGAATTATCATGGTTCCTTGATCCCTTTCCTCTATCCTTTTGTCTTCCCCTGTTCTCCATGTTCAATGCATTACTGGATGTCTCACATGTGCTTTTCCGTCGCATTTCCTCACTAAGGATAACACCAACAACATCATCAAATTTTAAAGTATTTGAACCAGAGACAGAGTTAGTTACAACCATGACCAAGCCTTTCCATCTTTCTGGCAATGGGCACAATATTAGAAGAGCCCTAACCTCATCATCAAAGTCCACTTTTACAGAACTTAGTTGATTAGTAACCATATTAAATTCATTTAAATGATCTGCAATAGACCCACCTTCTGACATCTTCATATTAAACAATATCTTCATTAGAAATACCTTATTAGACGCCAAGGGTTTTTCATATAGTTTAGCCAATGAATCCATCAGATCCTTTGTTGTCTTTTCTTCCGAAATATTGAAATCCACAAATGCTGCCAAGCTCATCTGTATCATTTCTAGAGCCCACCTGTCAAGAATCTCCCATTCGTCGTCCTTCATGGCCATCGTCTTCTTTGCTACTCCACCCAATGGTACAAATAGATCCTTCTGATATAAATAATCTTCCATCTGCATCTTCCATAACTGGAATTTTTGGTCGTTAAATTTCTCAACCCTAAATTTTCCATCTTTAGAAATTGCTCCCACTCGAACCAGGAACCCTCTTTTCCTACGAGTTACCTTTCCCTCTGATACCAGTTGTTAGAAAAACAAGTCCGTGGAGCAATAAAATAAAACAAATGCAGAAAAAAAACACAGAAGATACACAATACAATAGAGACACAGATTTACGTGGTTCACCTAGTGTGGGCTACGTCCACGAGAGAAATTTCCAGGTCCTTCCTTTATTATTATCCAGCAAATGAAGGGATACAACATATAGCAAAACCCACTATAACTTCCTATTCTTTCTCTCACAATCTCCTCTCTTAGAATACAATACTCACCATAATGCATAGCCACAATACATTTCCCTCATAAAAGAGGGTTGCCTTCTAGGGAAAAAAACCCTAACATAATTTCTACCGTTAGATCTGCGACCTTATAATGAACGATCCAGATTTATAATGAAGTTACAATATACATTTACAAGGCAATTTTTCATTCGGGGGCTTCCCCCCCGAACCCCCATCGGGGGACGCTTCTCCCAAACCCCTGCTTGCCCCTGAACCCCCCAGACCCCACAGAGGGGGTAGCCCCCCTCTACACTCCCCTATGTGGAAGAGTGTACATACTTCTGGGGTGTAAAGTCTTCATGGGGTATAAACACGGCTGAAAGCAAGGACCTCTGAATCAGGAAGATAATTGGGCTCCATAACCAACACATATTGCATTTATATTCATCATTTCTCTTAAAAGGTCATGTCAATTGGAGATCTCCTTGATTTCAGAGTTGATTTTTAAATCAATATTCAGGGATTATTGTTATGAATGTTTTAACTGTTTTCTCCAAGTGTGTAAAGCATCCTCTAGCTTGGCGCTGTGAACTGGTGTTACAGACAGGTGTTGCGCACTTCCCTGTAAACTGGTTGCAGGGGATGAGTTATTCGTTAGAACACTTGCAGGCACTCCTGTGAAAATATGAAGATATCAGTCTCTAGCTCCAGGATACCAGGTACTCTATGAGATTTTCCACCTTGTTTTAAGCCCTGGAAAGGAGTTAATGGATTTTCCTTTTTGTGGCATTGTGAACTAGATGGATGGCACTGCAAACTATCTCACTGAATTGTGAACAAGCTCCATAACCCTCTCCTCATTCATTGCATCTTATATTTTGAATCCATCAACATCATTGGGCCTGAGTTACCTTATCTATTGATCCTTGGCCTCTGCATCGCTCATCCCATACAGGTTTTCCAAACCCCTTTCTATGGCATTGTGAACTCTATGTAGTTAGTCAGTGCTACGAACTCTCTGTTCCATCACCCTTTGCAAAGTATCCTTTCACCAATTCATCATCTATTCATAGTGTTTTTATTATTATTATTAGTATAACCTCACCGTTAAAAAAAAATTTAGTCTTACTTAGAAGCATTGTTAGTCTGATAAGTTTGTTTGGCCTTTTCTTATTTTTCTAGTGGTTATTTCCCCTACTTCTCTATTTTCAACTGTGGGTAATTGTTTAGTACTGTTGAAAAACCTTCCTAGCTAGCACTAATGGATAATAATAAAAATAAGGTTCACAAAGGAGGAGACATTGTGAGGAAAGAGCCTTATCATATGCAACTCTTTTTTCAGGAACCCCTAATCAAGGAGGTATTCAAAGGAGTGTGTTGTATTAATTTCTCTCACCACTATATGATATCCAAGAGCATTGAAGCTGAAAGAACTAGAGGTAGGCAAAGGATCTTCTCCAGGGGCCACAAGGCAATTAGAATACACTTTGAGGCCAGAACTTGTCATTAAGACATCGACGAAGAAGGATTTCATCCATCCTCCAAACTTTGGAGATACAAAGGAAAGAACAGGATCCAATATGGAAGTACCACATCGGGGAGAAATCTTTAACAAGATCAATAGGGAGGAATACCTTGAATATATACCACACAATGATCCAGATGTTAGAGTGCTCGACGACGAAGTGTTCCCGAACATACAAATGTCATACCTTCATATGGTGGCAAGAAAAACTCTTGTTTTTCCCTATATTGAAGTCCTCAAGTGGCTCATCAACCACAAAGACACACAAAAATGTTTGATCAACGATGAAAATGGTGGGTGTGTCGGGGTGTTCCTTCTAGTAGATGTCTAGAAATTCTACAAACTTCGATACCTCGAGGAGCGTCTAAATACATATTTCATTGTGAAGTTCTGCAAGCACCATGACACTAGTCGAGTGATGGACTCATGGTGAAGGGAAGACAAGAAATACACCAACTAGAGCACTGGCTAGTACCAGACGACCAACTTAAGGGAGCCATACATCTACTTGATGGCTCTCATCTGTTGATTATATGGAGAGAAGGACTTCTCCAAGTTTTTAGAGGCATGGATTCCCTTAGCTTACATAGTGGCTATATCCGGGAGTAATTTCAACTTGGGGGCCATAATTTCTAAACAGCTGAGAATATGTATACAACAGGATCAGACACCAAAGGAGGGAGAGATACCAGTTTTATACATGGCTTCATATTTTCTTGATTTCATGTGTGTAGAAACATTTTTGCCAACATGAATATGAGATGGCATGTGGTAGAGCTCCTGGTCCATGTCTATTTCAGCATCCTATGGGAGAACAGGTACAAGAAGTCTTTCTCCCTCGTCTGTGATGAATTTATTGCACAAAATTATTTCATTCTCTTTAAGAAGGAATTCCTAAGACTATCGGTTGCGACCAAGAAAATGATTTCCAAAGTAGGCCACTCGTACTTAGATGAGAATGAAACCTACATCTGGGTGTTCAGGGCCAACGGGGCACCACATATCCTACCAACACATGTCCCTGACCAGCTTGTAGTGGGAGAGATATTCTATGAAACCATATTGCAAGGCTACAACGCCACCCTAGTTAAGGACAAGGAGAGGGCGTTCATTCCCTATGGTTTCCATGCAGGTTTCTATTTGGTTGAAAACTGTTTGCATAGGGGCAAGCCCGAGGTTCACTCCAAGAGCGCACCAACAAGCCCAAGCTACTAGCCCTTTTGGTAGTACCTGCGAAGCAGATGCTGTCTCACCCAAAGCAGCTATGAGGGGGTTGCAGGACAGAGATGTCTACAACCAGGGCAATGTCAACTTGATCTAATACAATAGTAGCACAACATGCATCTATCCCTCAACAATATAGATCCATCCTTCACAGCTATAGATCTTATCTAATACAATAAAGAAGAGAACAACATAATAGAGAAAAATATCAAAGAATTAATCACACGCACAACAACAAATGTACATGGTTCACCCTCTCTCTAGGGCTACATCCACATAATTGTGCTTATGATTTATTAAGGTAAAGAATATAGTTCTTGCCTATGTTCTCAACTAGCAGATCTTCTCTCTTCTCCCTCTTTCTCTCGCCTTCCTGCGCACCCACCTGTAGGACTAATCTTTGCACCCAGCTGAATATATTACAATACCTGAAGGCTCTCTCTCTCAACACTTCTTTCTCACAATACGATAATCTCTCACACAGTACTATAGATAAATCAACAACAATATTGTACTGCAAAATTACCAAAAAAAGCCTAGGCCCTTTAGACCTCCTTTTATACATTACAATAGCTCACCGAGAGCCTTAGGCCGAAACCTATGTGCCAAAACCCTAAAATACCAAACCCCTAGGTGTTTAAAACCCTAGTTCAACATGACCCTCTTTTTCCGAGATTTGCCAACCTGTCTTTTCTTCCTTCTCGCGTGGTGCTCCAAAGAATCCAACGATGTCATTTTCTGCTTGTTGAGATATCCTTGATCCATCTTCCTTACTTACCTATAATCATTGGTCCTCTCATCCAATGACTTGTTTTTCTTCACTTCACTCCATCTTTTCTTCTATTTTTCTTACTTCGACCCAGTGACAGTCGTTGTGTCTCCCACAAAGTTCACCTTTTACCCTTTCTTCCTTGTTCTTCGCTTCCTTCCATAACCAAGGGCCAACAAGCCCCCAACACTCACCTATGACTCATCCCGAGGAACTTTGGATATGATCCTTCTATTTTTCTTCGACTTTGGACTACACAGGGAAGCCTTTTCTTTCTTCTTTATGCCTCCTCTCCCTCCTTGTGCAGACTGTATTTTTTGTGTCTGGTACATAGTTTCAAGTGCACCTGGTACCTAGAACCTTTTCTAGTTGTTTTTACTAAGAACTACAAGGAAGCTGGTTGTCATAGTACAACTTAGGCTGACTCCCATTCACCAATCCTTCCTTCCATTCTCGCTTCAATGTTTTCAGTTGCGTAGTTCCTCCTTCTGTAACATAGGAAATCTCATATGGTCCAAGCCAATGCGTTTTGAACTTCCCTAGGTGTCTTATAAGCTTACTGCCATACACTAGTACTAAATCACCTTGCCTGAGTGCCTTCTTCTTGATGTGTTTGTCATTATACACCTTCTCTCGTTCTTTCTGAACCTGCTGGTGGAATCCTGCAATGAATCTGTCTTTCTCCAGTTCAACCAGTTGTGCAAGCCTCTCGCGAACAATGCCAGTATCGTCCATGTCTGTAAACACAACAATCCTTAATATTGGCACTAAGTATTCCATCAGGACAACAACTTCAAGACCATAAACCAATTTGAAAGGGGTCTACATTGTTAATTTCTTGCAAGTGGTTCAATAGGCCCATAATACGGCAGACACCTTTAGATCTCAGTCATCCCTATTCACACTGCAAATTTTTGTCAAGGCTGTCTCAAATATCTTGTTGAATGATTCAATTGTCCCATTTTCTTGTGGATGCTAAGGTGTACTCTTCTGATGGTGGACTGCAAATTCTTCAGTCAGGGATTCAACTATCTTGTTGATAAAGTGTGTGCCTTGATCACTCATAAGGATCTTGGGGCATCCAAACCTGGTTATTATGTCATCAAATATAAATCACGCAGTTGTAGTTGCACTATAGTCCTTGATTTCTCTGGCTTCGACCCATCTGGTTAAGTATTATGTCGCAGTAATGATATACCTTTCTCCTGTGCGCTTTCCTGGTGGGTTTATAGGTCCGATGAAGTCAATGGCCCATTTTTCAAATGCTTGTAGGGTCATCTGTGGCACTAATGGAATTTCATCTCTTCGTGATGGTTTTCCAACTCTTTGGAACACATCATAGGCTCTAGCATAATCCTTAGCATCTGTGTAAGGTAGGCCAGCAAAGGCCAGCTCTCAGAACTTTCTGCACAGTTTCTTTCCCTGCGTAATGTCCTCATGCGATGCCTTCATGAGCTTCTGTGAGGATCCATGGTCACTCTGTCTCCATAACACATCTCCTTAGTATCTCATCAGGTCCCATTTTGTATAGCTGACCAACTATTAGTGAAAAGTATACAACACGCACCACTAGTTGTTTCTTCTGGGCAATTGTAAACTCATTAGGTGCCATTCCTGTTGACAGGAACTGGACAATGTCTGTGAACTGGTCATAAATATTTCTAATGGCAAGCAACTGTGCATCCGACAGTGTATCGTCCAAACTAGTCGGCTCTTCTCCATGTTCCAACTTCAACAGGTGGTCGGGGCCCTTATTCATTCTTCCTGGCTTAACTATGATTTCAAAATCATATTCTTGAAATAGCAGAAGACATCTTAATATCCGCCCCCCCCAACACTAGCTTGTTGACCAGGTATTTCAACGCAGAGTGATCTGTAAACATTTTAAAGTGTCCTCCCAACAAGTAGTGGCAGAATTTATGTAGCATGTACACCATGGCTAGTGCTACACTTTTTGTGGTGGTGTAGTTGATCTCCACTATGGATAGCTTCCTGCTAACAAACGCTAATGGATGGTCGATATCCCCTTCTCCCAGTTGTGCCAGTACTACTCCCAATACAATAGAAGATGCATCGACATGCACATGAAAATCCTTGTTCCAATCTAGAAAAACCAGAATGGGTGCAGTGACCATCTTCTGTTTCAATGTGTCGAATCTTTGTTGGCATTCATCTGTCCATCCAAACTGAAAGTCCTTCTTCAATAGATTCTCCATTGGTGTTGTGATTTGGGCATAGACTTTAATGAATTTCCTGTAGTATCCAGTATCTCCTAGTGCAGTGCGCAGTTGTTTGACTGGAGTGGGAGGTGGCAAATCAACTATAATTGCAATTTTAGATGGATCAACCAACAAGCCCTGCTTGCATACAATATGGCCTAATAACACTCCAATTGGTGAGAAGAAGATGCACTTCTTCAAATTCAAATAAATTTGACACTGCCTGCATTTATCCAACATTAGCCTTAGACATTCAGTATGATTTTTCAGCAAACTAAACACAGTCCAATCATCCAAATATGCTTCTAGAAATTTATGCAAAAATTATTTGAATGCTTCGACCACCATCCTGGAAAAGATGGCTAGGGCATTCTTTCGTCCAAATGGAATCACTGTATATTGGTAGGATCCCCATTATGTGGTGAACGTGGTCTTGTGGCAGTCCTCCTTAGCAATCTGAATCTGATGGTATCCTGAAAATCCATCTATAAAAGAATATACCTCCTAGCCTCCGACGTTGTCTAATACTTCATTAGTGAAGGGTGTAGGGAAAGGGTCACGCATACAGGCATCATTCAACTTCCTGAGTTCCACACATATCCCGATTTATCCTGTCTTCTTGTCTTGTACCACCATAGGGATGATCCACTCTGATTCTTCGACAGGTTCAATAATCCTTGCTTTCATCCTTCTGTCAAGCTCAATCTTCACTTTTTCCTTGTATTTTGGATTCAATCTGTAGGGTCTTTTCTTTATTGGCTTCGCACCTAGTTTCAAACATATTCTCATCTCTCCCATAGGTCCTTTGATACCCTTCATATCAGTGAACTTGGTCAGAAACAAGTCCTCATATTCATGCAACAACTCTGTAATCTTGTCAATGGTAGCAACATCCCAATAATCTATGATATTGGCAATCCTTGGTGTCTCCTCTATTCCAATATTGACCATTTTGATCTTGATTGGCTGACAAATAAATGGTATCTCAGCTCCTAGTCCCTCCACATCTATTTGGCCTTCTGTCTTAGGGATGTTCACCTTCCTTGGATCATCATCATCATAGGCATTGATGTTGTAGCAACTCTACAATTTTTAGAGAGGCGCAGACCATTTGTCCTCTTATTATTCCATAGGGAGGATAGATGCTTCCTCAATTAATTTATGTCTCATAATCTGTAATTCTTTCTCTACTAAAGGATATTCACTTTCAAATAAAAAAGTAGTTACAAAATTTTGGGTCATACCTTCCCAATATGTGGTGACAAGGCGCAGCTCTGCTTGTAGGTACCAATTGATGGGGGTCGTATCTAACATGTTAATGAATATGTGCACCCATAGTTCTCGAGGAATGTCACTCTAGGCCTCTTCGTAGCTTCACACATGGTCCTTTGGGAAACTTCGACCAATATACCTTACTGCGCAACTTACTTCTTGTGTCGAGAACTGCGATGTCATCAAGGTTTGGCATTGTGTCCATTCTGTGATGTTTCTTTTATGCGCCCCCCACCATCCTGCTGGTGTGGATTTCAGGGCCTCATCCATTGCCAATGATCTTTGTTGTATTGGTACACTTGTTTCAAAATATGATAGGAAGGTTTCTAAAGTGTTCTGATTGTCAAATGTGGATAAATTACTTATTTTTGTGTCGATTCAACGAACTTCTCTGATTAAACTAGCACATCTTCTGGTAGATAATTCATACATTTGGTTCTGCCAATTCTCCAACGCTTCTTCTGAATATGATGAGCATGTGTTGTCACTTCACTAGCTCAGATTCCCATCGGCCGTAGGGTTGATGTAATCCTGTTGTTTCGCTGTCAGTTTGTAGATGTTTTCCAGTTCGTATGCACGGTCTTATTCTCTTATGGGCTCTGTGTATCTCTTACCCTCATTTGGATATAAGGGTGCAATGAACCGAAGGCCATCTCTTTCAAATGTCATACACCTTTTCTTTAAATCAACAATAGTAGAATTGTCAAAGGCCCAATCAATTCCTAGCAATGCAAGGTAAGGGAAACTATCATCAATAATTTCAATTACCTCAAAATCTGAAAATGTTCTAACTCCATCGATGTCCATAGGGACATGCTCCATTCATCCAAATGGGTTGATAGATTGCTAATTATCCATTCTAATCTAGATAGGGGAATAGATCAGCTTAGTTTTTCCCATCAGTGCCCAAGTTTTCTTCATCGTGACATTGACCTTCGACCCTAAGTCGAGGACCACATAGTCTATATCATACTCACCTCTTTAAGAATTCAAGTGTAATTATTTATTTTTCCTTCTCTTATTACCAATTTTGTGCACTACCTTTCTCAATAGGGGGTCTATCCTTCCTAGCTCATATTGTCTGATTAAGTTCTGAAACTCTTGTACAATGCTTTTACCTTGAATTAACTTAACACAAGTGCATAGAAATTCCATGATTTTTCTTACCTCTTTTCCTTCTTCTGGTAAAGAAGACTGATCGAATGCCTGAGGCATTCGATATTCTTTTATTTCTGGTTGTCTTTCTGATGAAGAGTTGTGATATTCTTTGAACTCTTTCCTTGCTTCCTCAAATATTGGCCTTTCTTTCTTTGCATCAAAGATCTAGGTMTTTTTTGCATCTTTTCTGATTCCTAAGTCTTATGCAATCTTCCCTTGGGTCACTCTATCTTGTCCTGTAGAAACATCTCCTCAATTAGTAACAACAACTCTAGGATCATCTCCACGGGGTTCTTCTTTGATCAATTGTATTTGTGGGTTCTGCTGAGGTCTTTGTTTCTCCTGGATCTTAGCCAACAATATTGGACAATCCTCAATGACATTCTTAAAGGAGTTACAATAACTACAAGTGGTACAAGGGTTCTGACAGTCCCTTGCTAGATGTCCTAGCTATTCATAGTTATAATAGATTATTTGTCCTCGACCTCAGCCCATACCTCCTTGTCGTCCTTGTCCTCTGTATCCACCACGAGGGTTAAAGTTTCCTCTCCCTGGGGACTTATGCTGCGCCTTGTTTCTTTCTTGATGTACTTCACCTTGAATCTTGTATATGTCTCTTGATCTTTCATGCATGAGACCGTAAGCTCTGCAATCTCTATCATCCTTCCCTACTGATTTGCAGAATGTGCAATACAGGTTTGTAGGGTTCTGAATGTATTTCTTCAAGTAGTAGCACTCACCAGGGTGGTGTCGATTCCTGCATAATTCACACCAAGGTAATGTGACTTGCTTCAAAGGGATCGAAGCTCCTGAGGCCAAGAATTCATTTAATAGAGGGTAGTGTTCCTTGTCATGACATTTTGATCTACATATGACACACTAGATGTCTTCCCTTTTGTCTTTTCCCTTGTCTTTATTCATGTCTTCGACCTGAAGAGACAAACTAGTTAGTTGACTCAATATCTGACTCATACCTGAGCTGGATTCTCCCACAGGGGCTGATTCAAGCTTCATGGCAATCTCCAATGCTTCTACCCGTGAAGCAATATTTTGTTGCATCAAGGGAACTCTGATATGTGGTAATAGGGAAAAGATGAACCATTCCTTGTTCTGGTCATACGGGATCTTAAAGGTCAATCTTCCTGTAAGGGTCTTGAATCTCTGATCGAACTCCCAAACAGGTTTGGCTACCTTTTTCTTGATATCTTTCAGTTTTGTAATACATTGTGACTCTGAATTAGGTTTCTTAAATTATGCAATCAACACATTCTTTATTTTATTCAATGGCTTAGGTTGCACATGTCCTTGGACAAGCTTCATGTACCATCTCAACACGCAGTCTCTAAGTGTAGTGCTAAACTGGTTTCTTTTAACAACTTCGTCGGTAATATTTTTAATGTTCCATACGGCCTCACACAAGAACCAGTGTTGATCAGGATCTTCAGATCCATCTCCTCTAAAGATAGGGAGCCTCATCTCATCTACCATGAAGTTGCCTAGGTTTTCTGTTTGAGTGGATGTTGAACTGATAGTAATAGTGCTCTGTGGAATATGGTGATTTGGAATGTTCTGATTACTTAGCATTTCTGAAACAACAGGAGGATTGATATTACTTACTTCAATTGTCTGCGCAGTTCTTGAGGTTTCTGGATTGTTTCGGCAAAGTTCTTCAGCTGCTTCTTCCTCTAGCCCCATAGGTTCTGAATGTTCTTCATCTGTCAGATCTGCCTCTTCTCCACTATAGAAACCTTCTTCTCCGTAGTTTTTCTTAAAGAGGTTCTCAAGGTGAACCCCTCCAAATACTCTTCCACTTAGTGTATGTCCATCTTTTGTGTCATTGTCGCTGTCCGAGTTCTTGAACATTAGCCTTTTCAAATCCACCTGATCTACTGTATCTTCAAGACGTTCTTTTTAAGAAACACCATCTTGATTCTTAGATTTAGAAAGTGCACAAATTTTCCTCTGGGTCCTTTGAAAAAGTATCTCTCAGCTTGGCTATATGATTCTATTTTGTTAATGACAAACTCAGTGATATACCCTCTAATGGTACTATCAAACCAATGATCTACTTCTCTGGATATGTCGTCATCAACTCTTTTGACCTTCTGGATCAGCGCTGGAGTCCACACCATAGGAGATCTAGGTCTAGTCTCGAACTAGGTATCAGCTAACCTAGCCAACTACTCAAACAATTCCTGGTGGATTCCTCCAAAGAAGATCTCGTGAATGTCGGTGAAGATGTATCGTTGTAGCCAATCTTCAGTACTCAGCTTAGGGTTCTTGTTTTGGGCTTCAACGAAGTCCCTCTCTTGATCTTCGATCCACTTTTGAATCTCTCTCTTTGATGGGAACCAACTTGAAATTCCCTCACGAAGATTCTTGTCCCAGAAACGCAACCATTTTTGGCATAGGGGTAGACCCGAGGTTCACTCCAAGAGCGCACCAACAAGCCCAAGCTACTGACCCTTTTGGCAGTACCTGTGAAGCAGATGTTGTCTCACCTGAACTCTCCCCTTCCTATGCACCCAGTTGCAGGATTGATCTTCACACCCAACTGGAGATATTACAATACCTGAAGGCTCTCTCTCTCAGCACTTCTTTCTCACAATACGATAATCTCTCACACAATACTATAGCTAGATCAACGACAATATTGTACTGCAAAATTACCAAAAAAAACCTAGGCCCTTTAGACCTCTATTTATACATTACAACACCTCACCGACAGCCTTAGTTGGAAACCTAGTTTCCAAAGCCCTAAAATACCAAACCCCTAGGCGTCTAAAACCCTAGGTCAACATGACCCACTTTTTTTGGGCTTCGCCAGCCTATCTTTCGTTCCTTCTCACACGGTGATCCAAAGAATCCAATGGTGGATTTTTCGGCTTGTTGAACTGTCCTCGATCCATATTCCTTGCTTACCTATCATCCTTGGTCCTCTCGTCCAACGTATTTTTTTTCCGAACTTCGCTCCATCTTTTCTTCTCTTTTGCTTACTTTGACCCAGTGATAGTCGTTGTGTCTCCCACGAAGTTTGATTTTTACCTTTTCTTCCTTGTTCTTTGCTTCCTTCCATAACCAAGGGCCAACACAAACACAACTCAAGCCAAACAAGAAGTTTTGAGTCAGCTCGAGTTCAGGTTCTAGATAGGTCGATTATGCAAGAATGACCTAAAGGGCCTCGTCTTGCAACATTCTTCAAAAGTGTCGTCCTGTTGGTCGTACACCCATGACAAATTTGAAGATGAAGTCTTCACGAAAAATGCCTAGGCCTGGGACAAGGTGGTATCAAGGATGGCCAACCCCAAAATGACTAGGTTCATGGCCATGAGCCTGGATGAATAGGAGATGACCATAGATAAATCATATCAAGAGGCCCTTAGATCTAGAGAAGAAATCAGAGCGAAAGAAGAAACAGAGGTTCCCCTGGTGGCCCCAGTGCAGGATAGAGGTTTCCCTATGACACAGGACGCATGGGCAAGGAGATTTCTCATGATAGAACATGTGCAATGAGTAATTGATCATCTATAAGATGACCTAGACCTCATAGGAATGATAGGGGACCCTGCCAACAACCCATATGAAATCCGAGTAGGCCCTAGCGACCTTAAGCTAATAGAAATTGATGAAATCGCCAGGTTAGATAACCCTAAAATTACAATGCCACAGGTCGGATCACCGGGTGATATTTCATGTCAGTCCAATATAGTAGGAACATCAGGGAGAACAAGTTCACTAAACCCTGTCCATGAATTGATAATACCTATGATGATGAATAAAGTCTGGAGGTATCCATAGCGACTCTTGTGTAGATCACAAAGGAAAAGGATCCCGAAAAGGCATCTTCCCCATCTCCCGATGCTCAAATTATGATCCCTTCACATAATGACCAGGAGGCTGAAAGTGTCTTAGAAAATGAACTACTTGAGGTACCAAAAACCCAAAAGGACAGTTCGACAGGCGAGCTAGGTTTGGGAGAAAAAAAAACAATCTCCTTAGCAAGAAATTGACATCTCAACGGTCGATTATCAAGTAAGTACCGAGCCTACCCCCGATGCTTCAATTACAACCAGTACTCAACCTACTGATGGGAAACAAATAGAGGTTGGACCTTCGGAACACATGGAGGAGGTTCAAGAACCTAGTCTTGAACAAATATACACCATTGGGAGCCTAGGAAATATGCTCACCTGGGGAGATCAACAAATCCTCGAACTTGTGGATGAAATTGTTGACATACATGCTATCTCCTATGATCAAAAAATGAAAGATATCATGCATATAACCACCAAGAAGAGGAGGATTACACTGGATAGACCCATCCTCATCACCATAGAGGAAAAACGAATCAACACAGAACATGTCAAGACATATGAACTTATCGACGCAGGGATGGAAATCGCAGATGCCACCCTAGACAGAGAAAAAAGGGATGAAGAGGAGATATATGTTTCTCTGAAGGAATTGGAACATTTGCGCCACTTGGAAAAATATTACGAGGACAACACACACGCTGTGATGTTCCTATGGAGCAAATTCCAGGATACCTACAAAAAATTTATAGATGACCGACACTTATTCACTGCAAGGATAGTCAAGCTTCAAGAAGACACCCTCATGGAACTAGAAATGTGCAAGGATATGGAGAGGTGGTATGGAAAATCAGACCAATTTGTGGAAAGGATTGACTATATTAGCGTGGTGCAACAGGGTCGAGATGCCGAAGATAACGACATACGAGTGCTAAGGGAAAGAAGCATCGACTGCATAAGGAAATTGGTCGAATATTGGGTAAACCTAGCTCAGTAACCTCATAGGGAAATACAAGAGAAATAGGTTGAGTACGAGAGAAGTTGCACCTAGATCAACTGGGCAATGAGAGACATCTGCCTCCCCGAATTCGTCACATCCGATGACTTTGTTGACTTGTGCGAAATAGTCAAAGAACATGTTGAGCAAGACTCATCATGGGCTATCGAAATAGGAAAGGTGGCATACATGGTACCAAGATAGGTGCAACAGTTCATGGAGCACCCGATCAGATCTTGATCCATGTTGCAACAATTATGTGCCAGAATAGTCAAGTATCCGTCATAGGTAGTAGATATAAGATAGATCCTCTCGACCCCAATGGAACAACATAGATTTTCGTATGCTAACACATGTGAGGATATATTTGTCAAGTGGTCCGAGTATTAGAAGAGTCATCCACTCAAGTCAGATCATTTGATGACTCTTTGAGTACTAATAGAAGAAATCCCCATGTGGCGGGTTTTGTTTTACTTAGCTACACTTTAATAATTATTTTTAGTTAATAGCATGTTATAAATAGGAGGATCGACCTATTAGGAGGAGGTCGATGGTTGTTGCAAAGACCCTCATTTTTGGATTTGTAAAGAACTATTTTGGAGCTGCCTTAATTGAGAATTCTTGTTTAGGACCAGAGACAAGTTTGTGTTTTTCATCAAAAGCAAGTGTGAATGGATCTGAAGAGGAATTATTTATGATTCTAACTAATGGATGGATGTTTTAACGAGTAAGATTTTCTAAATCTATTGATAAGTTATCTGATTCAATGTTTTACATTTCTTGTCTTTAATGATGAAAAATAAATCATTGTGTTAGTATGTGATTGATGATTAGATCTAAGGGAACTATTTTTATTTCCATCGTTTATTGCATGTATGTTTTCTTATGATAAATTGTATCTGAACCAATAATTGGAACACCAACAGGTTAATGTATTAGTACTAGGCCTGTGGTAGATAATCATTGTCTGTATGCTAGAGTGAAAGGGTTATCCCAAGCTCAACCTTCTCCAGTAGTTAATTTTTCCCACCTTGTTACCCAATTGGTTTATATCAGCTGCTATCTTATATCGGTCCCACCTATAAGATAAAATACAAAAAGAGAACATCCAAACTGAAGGAGAAGTTTTCACTAGAAAAGGTATATCCCATCGATTATTTGGCCAGATCGAAAGATCTAGAGAACCATTCCACTATTAAATGTTGTAGAGGATAATTGGGCCTTAGTGGCATGTTTGGTTCCTACTATTGAGTTAAAGGGATTTAGGATCCCTAAAAAAAATTGGCACTAGAAGGAGGGCCTGAAGAATTAATGGATGACAATATATTTAATAGAAAACTTCAAACAGTCTGTAGATTCAAAACAACCCACATGCATGGATATTCATTCCCAAGATATCCCACACACAATGAGTTCTCCTGAAATGCGTAACTCACCCCAGCACAAGGAAGAACATATTTTCCATGATATACCATATGCTCTTCCTCACGAGGAATCAAAGCAGTTCATAATAATCACAAGATCTTACACCTGACAGATCGGTGCATTTCCCTTAGCTCTGTTACTTCCACAAAGAAAAAAAATAAGCATACTAGTGGTTGAGTCCCCCGACCAAGTTTTTGTGCACACATTATAAGAGTTGATAGATTTCAACCTCACCAAAATTGAACATCCTCTTAATCTAATCCCTTAAACGCCAGCCAAAAACTTCACCGAGCCCAACGATTTTTCGGAAGAGGAAGTGTTTAACTCAGAACACTGAGTTTCGGGATCTAAAGAAATGGAAGATAAAAATGACCATAATGAAGAAAGGGGAAATCGACCTTAGAATAATCAACCTTGGTTCGCCATATATGCCTTGGCCATCCCTGGACGAGTACATAATATTCCCCGACATCTAGAGAAGTTACTCTCTAAATTTGACCCTCAAACCTCGGGATTTCCTGAAGACCATATCAAAAAATTCATACTAGCTATCAGGCTGATGAATGTCCAACATGAATATGTAGTATGCAGGATTCTCCCCTATACTTTTGAGAAATCATCCTCCACGTGGTATTTTAACTTACCTGTAGGATCCATAACTATTTGGACGAAGTTTCAAAAGAATTTTCTAGATAAATTTGTAGAAGAAACCACTATAGGAGCTTTGATGGCTGAGTTGTTCACCACTACCATGAGTTCAAAGGAGAAGGTCAAATATTCCAATCAAAGATTCACCACTATCTTGAACAAATTCCAACCCGAAGCTAAACCCACTCAGTAGTTGCAAATCAAAGTATATGCTAATGCTCTCTCAGGTTCTATTTCCATGTTTGTTAAGAGGGCTGCCAAAGCAACCCTAGACGAGCATTTTGAAGAATACAAAATGATAGAATTTCAAATGAAGGGATGTAAAGAAGGCCAGGTCTCATTMGTCAAGAAATAAGTTCAACCTCCTCCCAGGAGAGGACTTTTTTTGAGTAGACCCCCAGGGAAACAAATAGAACAAGGTCCCTAAAAGGGAAGTGGGGACATAGAATACCTACAACACATGGTCAAGAAGTTGTCAAACAATATCATAGATGGGAGGGAAACCAAGGCCAGAGTCCATATAAACCCTTTTAAAAAGGAATCTGCCTTTTAAATAAATTGAACCTCCCACAACCAACTTAAACATCGATCTGGGAAATGTAGCATCTAACTCTTTTTGTACCTATCATCAAGAGAATCACTCTAAACGAGACTTCCCTCAATGGGTGCATGTCATGAATTAGATGGCCAACCAGTTTCTAGATGAACTCTCCCTAACTAAACAGTCAAGCAACTCAGCTATGAATATTGTCGATCAAGAAGAATCCAATCCACTAGAAAAAACAACCATGTTGATATGGAACCTTGATCTACGTAAGCCTTCCGATGACCTATTTGAGGTTGAAGAACCACCCGTAGAAGTGTTGGCTGTTAAAACACAAAGTAGGGGTCAACCTGTTTCAAATGACCTTACTACGACCAAAACTTCGGGAGGAAAACCAGCTCCCTATCACCCAAAAGAACATTTTACTCCCCAAAGAAACCCTATAAGCATCCATACATGAGAATCACCCAATCTAGACTACAACATAGTAGAAGATTTGAAGAAGTTGAAGTAAAATATATCGGTCATGGACATGTGTAGAATCCCTCAACAAAAGGACTTTCTATTACAAGCAATGAAATCAATAGAAATTCCTAGGACAAGCACCCACCGAGGAGAAAATCTAACTCCCACAAATCCAAGGAATAAACCAACTGTGAACACCTTCTCTAAAGATAAGAAGTGAAAACCTTTTGTCCCATCGTTTCTCTTGACATTTGAAGTCTTCAACATAAATCTCCATAATGTTTTGGTTGACTCGGGAGCATCCTCCAATGTTATGCCATTGTCCATTTGCAAAAAATTAAATGCAGTCCCTCTCAAAAGAAATAAACATGTTATACAATTAGATAGAACCCAGGTGAAGGTTATGGGAGAGATCAAATATGTAATGATCAGAATAGCGACACACCCTAAATTTGTGCAAGTAATTGACATCATTGTAGTAGATATCCCATAAGCTTATGGATTGTTATTAATTCAAGATTGGTCTGAGAAGTTAACCAGATACTTCAATATAGATTGGGCTCAATTTTGGCTGCCATTAAAGGGACACACGAATATGATCAAGATCGATAGGGAAAGATATATAAAACATATTGTCAACGACTTAGAAACCCTCAATGAACCCTCATCGACAAATTTTCCCATTCTAGGCAATTATTCCTATGACTCTGATTTTGGGAATTTTTTCCCCCTCTCATCTGATGTCCCTCTTACTTAAAACTCCAAAATGACTTTTCAAGAAAAAATGTCAATGAAAGAAGAGGACACCCTCTTTTGTCAAGAACCTACGTTAGAAATCACAGAACAAAGAAGAGGAGAGGAAGATAGTGACAAGAAAGATGAAGCCGATAGGTTTTACCCACAAGTTTGAACCTTATACTTTGATGGATCCAAATTGCAATAAGGGTTAGGGGCACGGTGCATCCTCATTGATCCAAATGGTAAGTGACATTTCCTGTCCTATATACTAGAGTTCGAATTCACAAACAATATCGTCGAATATGAAGCTCTATTACAAGGGATAAAGAAATCCATGGACTTAAACGTTAAAGAATTGAACTTTTTCGGAGATTTTGAAATCATTGTTAGACAAGTGAGGAACACTATACACTGCAACTCTCCACACCTAAGGAATTATCAATAGGAAGTGCACAGGCTAATAGAGCATTTTGAATCCTTCAATATTACAACAATCCCCAGAACAAAGAACATTCTTGTTGATTCTCTAGCCACCGTTGCCTCAAGGCTATCACCTCTAGAATATTATGAAGCCTCTTGGTTCACCTTGGAGCTACTCTACAAACTGTTGATGCCCAACAATATTTCTAATTGGACAGTCTTTGGACAGTCTATCACAGATGCCACGCTGGACAGAGAAAAAAGGGACGGGAAGGAGTTGGCCACTGCTCTGAAGGAATTGGAACATTTTCACCACTTGGAGAAATATTACCAGGACACCACATTGTTCGCGGTGTTCCTAAAGACTGAATTCCAAGAGGCCTATAGAAAATTTATAGATGAACAACACCTATTCACTACAAGGATAGTTGAGCTTAAAGAAGACACCGTCATGACACTGGCGATGTGCAAGGATATGGAGAGTTGGTATGGAAAATCACACCAAGCCATGGAAAGGATTGCCTATATCAACATGGTGCAATAGGGTTGAGACACCGAAGAGAATGACATCTGGGTGCTAAGCTAAATAACTATCGATCTCATAAGGAAATGGGTCGAATATTGGGTAAAAATAGTTGAGGAACCTCATCAGAAAATCCAAGAGAAATGGGCCAAGTGAGAGAGAAGCTAAAAAAAGATCGATCAGGCAATGAGAGACATCGGCGTCCCCAAATTTGGCACACTTGATGACTTTGTCGCCTTGTGCGACCTAGTCAAATCACATGCCAAACAACACTCATCATGGTCTTCTGAAATAACAAAGGTGGAAGACATGGAACCAGGACAGGTGCAACAGTTCATGGAGCACCTGATCAGAGCTTGATCCATGTCATAGCAGTTAAGTTCCAAAATAGTCAAGTATCGAGCATGGGTAGTAGAGATAAGAGATATCCTCTCGACCCCAATGGAACAACATAGATTCTCATATTCTAACACATGTGAGGATTTGTTTGTCAAGTGGTCGAAGTACGAGAAGAGTCATCCACTCAAGTGAAATCATTTGATGACTCTATGAAGACTGATAGAAGAAAGTGCCATGTGGCGAGTTTTTTTTTTCTTAGCTACACTTTAATAGTTATTTTTAGTTAACAAAATGTTATAAAGAGGAGGATTGAACTATTAGTAGAAGGTTGATGGTTGTTGCAAAGACCCTCATTTTTGGATTTGTAAAGAAATTTTTCAAAGCTTCCTTAATTGAGAAGTCTTGTTTGGGACCAGAGACAAGTTTGTGTTTTTCATCAAAAGCAAGTGTGAATGGATCTGAAGAGGAATTGTTTCTGATTCTATCTAATGAGTGGATGTTTTAATGAGTAAGATCTTCTAAATCTATTGGTAAGTTATCTAATTCAATGTTTTATAGTTCTTATATTTAATGATGAAAAATAAATCGTTGTGTTAGTATGTGATTGATGATTAGAGATAAGGGAGCTATTTTTCTTGCCATCGTTTATTGCATGTATGATTTCTTCTGATAAATTGTATCTCAGCCAATAATTGGAACACCAGCAAGTTAATGTATTAGTACTAGGCCTGTGGTAGTGAATTATTGTCTACATGTTAGAGTGAAAGGGTTATCCCAAGATCAACCTTCTCCAGTAGTTCAGTTTTCCCACCTTGTTACGTAGTTGGTTTATACCAGCTATTATCTTATATCGGTCCCTCCTGTTAGTGTCGGAAGTCACCCCTGGATTGAAGCAGGAGCAGAGCCCGATGCCCATCAGTTTATGCCACGATTTGTGTATGAAAGGGGTGATCGAATGGAAGTAAACTCGGACGATATTGTTTAAACTCTGAAACTAGGCCAGGCATGCATGGGCAAGTGAGGTCTTAGACATGTAGTAAGGGTGAGTAGGGGGGAGACTTATATCAGAGAGATTCAAAGGTCTGTTTTCAACCTAAGGTTTCTAGCAGACTATAGGAGAATGCATTTAAACGTGAGATCTTCTTACATTCAAATGTAGAAAACCAGAGAATAAAATAGTGCCACGATAAAACCTTTATCATAACACAACTGCAATAATTCATGTGAATCAGTCAATCATGAACTCCCTCGGTATGAGATGAAAACTATATGGAATAGGGAAACTGTCTTTCATAAAATAAGAGATCTTACATACAGATGCATAACTAGAAAACTAGAGTGCCTGTTAAAAGATTATAATCAGGATCTTCGCTCTACCATCGATACCTTCAAAAATGCAAAAACTGAGTACATATACTTGGGCAGATTTGCCCAACAGAGGTGCGCTCACCCTTCAAGGTGTAGCGTCTCTTCAATCAATCTTCGGGCGGAAGTCCTTCATCAGACGTCTCCTTAACTTCACATGGCCTTTGCAGGGGAGGAGTAGTTGAGCCATTAAATGCCAAGTTAGTGTGTGCAGACCTCCTCCAGCTAGT
The DNA here is from genome assembly GCA_010110895.2 of Picea sitchensis. Classification (NCBI taxonomy): domain Eukaryota; kingdom Viridiplantae; phylum Streptophyta; class Pinopsida; order Pinales; family Pinaceae; genus Picea; species Picea sitchensis. The sequence goes on along the minus strand of SNQJ01S0056754.1, from coordinate 1,886 downwards.
CGAGAACTCGGCATGGCTTCTCTAGAAAAATGGCTACACAGGACCCTCTCGAGAATTCCGCTTGCTAGACCCTCCATTCCTTGCATTTAATGAACGAGGAGAGGTTTCAACCACCCTTTCTAGCCTTCATTTACTCCAAGCGAAAACCAGGACCGAGGTCGGATCAAATGGCACTTGAAGATCGCGGTAATTCCTTCTGTTAACATACACGACGCCTTCGGCCCTTCCTGAGCATCTCTTTTCTTTCCCAAGTGACCATGGGTTGTGACCATGTGCTTATCCCCAAGGTTCCCTCAGTGTTCGCGAATGGGAAGGAGCTAGTCCTTGCTTCTTGAAATCGCGATGAGAGAAACGCCGAGGAAGCTTAATTTGGCGCCACATGCCCCTCTAGATATGACGATCTTGAATGTACTTCGGTGATGGTGCAGGCCTGGGTCCTGGACACTCCCGCCACCTCTCACAAAAGGAATACGAGGGAGCTGCTTCTTGCACTTCGAAATCACGATGGGCGAAAAGGCGGGGAGCCTAATCACACGCCAGGTGTCCATTTTAGATGGACGGCTGAGACTGCCCCTTGATACTGTGGGCCCGACTTTGGGCGCTATCGGTAGTTTGGGGTTCGGGGTTTCGAGATGTACCATGACATAAAACCTTCACCCTTTGAACTCGCGACTACCGAAAAACCGACATGACCAGATCTCATGCCATGCATCCTTTGGGATGAACGGCTACCATCCATTCCTGTATACAATATGGGAACGATCTATTTGCACTATTCTCGGCGCAACTCTGCTATCCGCGATTTCCTGCTGCCCGTTGATCTACTCATATGGATGGATCCGGACCGTTGACCCTATAATTTTTCCCGCTCACTTGATTTTAGGTCCGGAAATGACTTCTTCTATGCACTGCACTTGGATGCTCCTCGTGTAATCTATAGGCCTGGATATCCCAATGCCGAAGACAAGTAGTGTTGCTAACATTAGGCTCCATGGGGGATAGAGTCATCCCTGTGATGCTCTAAGGACTCATTTTGTAGTTCCAGTGCCTTGATGTTGGGCTATGGAGTCAGGCTCAAAACATCCCGCTGCTAAAAATACAGGCTGCAAAATAAAAGAAACAAAATAAAGATACATGCTCAAAGGAGCTTATTTATATACAATCCTAAACTAATAAAACACTTTACATGGGGCTAGGTGAAAGCAGACTTCCACCATAGCCAATCAAGTAACTTCCTGAAGGGAATCTCTTTCGTTTTGTCGATGGTCAGCAGTAGATGGTGTAACCGTGACAGCAGAACGACTACACTCTTCAACTTCTCCTCACAGGGTGAAGTTGATATGGAATAGGGTGGATCCAAGGCATAAAGGACATGCCACTCCATGTACTCACTGACAGGATCATAGAATGAGTGGCAAACCCTGTGAAAAGGGTAGCAGCAGGCCTGCTCTGCTCCACAGCTACTCCTACAGGCTTGAACTTCATGAGTCTGCATAGGTGAATGGGCGGGCTCCGGGAAGGAAGTCACTTGTTCCACTGGTTATTTCTTCTCTTCTTCTTGGCTCTCCCCCAGGTCTGATTCATATTCATCATAAATAGGGACCATGGGGTGGTTCTGCTTGTTGACTGGCTCTTCAGTATCTTTATATTGATCAAATGTAGGATAAGCATGTTTCTCATCATCACTATAATATACATCAAAAAGGGGGTGTCCTTCGTTGATATGATCCTCCTCCAGAACAATGATCCCGTAAAAAAATTATGTTTTAGGGATAGTGGGACCTGCTGGTTCTAGCTGCTCATACATAATCTTTTTCTCTTTAATCCCAGGTAAAAATATATCGTGAGAAACCCCCTGGAGGAAAAGAGAAGAATCCTCTTCCACA
>SNQJ01S0056753.1:100227-132545 GCA_010110895.2 Picea sitchensis | reverse complement strand
CACACACACACACACACACACACACACACATATATATATATCATGTCTCATTTAAAAATATATGCCACCATTGTAACAAAATACTATATATGTCATTGTCGACATGGTTTGACCCTGCGACCTTCTATATAACACTCCAATTCTTTAATTGTTATGCCACAGATACTGCTTGTTACAAGATCCCCCAACAATAAATTAAATGGTTGCCAACAATTCTGGTTGGAGGTTTGGGCCCATAGCCTATTTATGGGTGTGTAGACTAAGACAGATTCACATCCCGATACTACACACATTCCAAGGTAGACACTAATATCGAGGTTGGCACGGATCCTGAGGACATACAAATGGATATATTTGTGTGCAAGAAGAGGAGCCTAATTTGGTATCGTCTTGATATGCATGCCATGAGGTATATTTACTTCACATAGGCAACTTTATACTCATTTTTCTCATTTCTCTGAGAGGATTTCAATGGTGATGTTATTTTTATAATAATATGTCGTTTGTAAAATCCTTAGTCCATATTTTCATTAATGAGCGCCATAGTGCATTGTTTGGTGTGTAAAGAGGGTAAAATTGAGCCAATTCAACATATGGTCGACTTTATACTCAATTTTATCATAATTTCACAAGGAATTCAGTGGTAAACTCTATTCTGAGTTTGAGCAGCAGAATTAAAGAGAGCCCATTAAATTGGATTTTTGTAAGTCCATATTGTAATGTAATTTGACATTTTGAAATATTGAGAAGAAGTCTCACTATCTAAAGGGGACTTGAAGATTAATTAAAATATGTCACCAATAAAAGTAATTTGAGTTATTTTATTTTGTGTTGTGTTATCTCATAAATCTTAATTAATCATCATTTTATGAGATTTTGGATAAGAATCACAACATCATTTTTTTGCAAATCACCTCAATACAATCAAGAATTAATTTTGAATTAGGTTAGATGATAATATGTATATTTTAAAGGAATAAGTGGTATCTAGGGATTTTCGGATCAAGTGGTATCAGAGATAGTTTTGGCATGTATTTGTAAGTTGTTTATGTGAAAAAATACAAGGCTCAAGTTGGTGATGGTAATGAGGGCTCTTTTTGAGAGGAAAAAATGAGTAAATCTCTCATGAAGTTAAGGTTGCAGAAGAACATTAACCGACATATTTAGAAGGAGAATTATGAATTAATTATGCAATTGTAAAATCTTGAGGAAGAGAAGAAAAGGTTGCAAGATTGATTGATATTTCATGAGGAATTCCATAGAGGTATTTTTCATGAGTTATAAAGGAAGTTTCATACCAAGGATCATGTATTGGCACCATCAGCTTCAATCAATGAAGAATGGCAAGTCGACAATGTAAAGTCTCTGATGCAAGAGAAACTATTCCCTTCAAAAGGAATAATCGAGAAGAATGACTCCTCATATTATTTTTTTTTCTGTCAAGATGGAGAATGCTCAATGATGGATAAAGTAAGGATAACTTCAGATGAAGAGGTCCTTCATAAGTAGTTAGTCTTACCTTCTATCCCATGGAAAGGTTACATGTGTAAGACATCTTCAAAGAAGGATGTACATTCTAAAGAGGAAATGAAGACATTTCCCACTAGTAAATGGTCTATGTATCCATGTGCTTCTTGTGGAACAAGTAACCATGATATGAAGAAATGTCAAAGAAGACAATCCATGCATAAAATCCATCCAATAAGAAGGCTAAAGTTAAAGTTCATTTCTCAAAGCAAAGGAAAAGGGGGAATCGAAAAAAGGGATTGTGGTTCCAAGATGGGAACAAGACACTCTGCTCTTATTGTGGTAAGAGTGGACACCATATCGAGAAGTGTTGGACACTTTATCCAAACTTAATTCTGAAGCAGAACTGGAAATATGTAAAGGCACTTGCAAGAAGACAAGCAACAACCCCAGATGAAGTTAATTGTCTTGCAGAAAGATTTGAGAAAGAATACTTCCTAATGGTTGGTCTTAACAGATTGTTATATGAATACATCGAGGAATGGTTCATGGACAATGGATCATCTTGCCACATTACTGGGATGAGATCATTATTCCTGAATTTCTTCGAGTCTGACGCAGATTTCTATTTAGGATCTAGAACTAACACCAGACAAGCAATAAGAAGGTATGGATATGTAAGATTCTTGCTTGATTCTGGAGGATTTCTGGGAATAGATCATATGTTATATGATCTAGATTTGAAATTAAACCTACTCTCAGTTGTGGATTTTGAATATGAAAGATATGTAGTCGCCTTCTAGAATGGCTAGGTACTTGCGTATACAAGGGAGGCTACACAAGACACAACAATAGTTCTTGGTGTTCACAAGGAGTGGTTATATAGTTTACTGGGAAGACCTATAATCTGGTCTAATGGTTTCCTGGATTCAACATCATATACAATGTTAGATTCAACATCAGTGTCAGAGGAATTGTCAGAGATAGGAATTTGTGAGGTTCCTTCCAGCACTAAAGGGAGGATGAGTCCATGAATAAACCATCCATCAAAAAACATTTCATTGTAAATATGTATATTTGTAAAAGCATGTTAATATGCATATTTAGATACCTCCTAGGTCTATTTCTAATGTTGTATTAGAAGGCTCGTAAGCCACTCATTTTGGATTATAAGAGTGAGAGGAATTCTGTAAAATTTCTATATAGCCACCTTATATGTTGTTAAGAGTGAGGAATTTTGTAAGAGGATTTCTATGCATCCACCTTATATATTGTTAAGAGTGAGAGGAATATTGTAAAAGGATTTCTATATAACTACCTTACATATTGTTTGAAGTGAGAGGAATATTGTAAAAGGTTTCTATATAGTCACTTTGTTATAATAGTGAGAGGGATGTTATAAAGAATTATAAGTCTTTCAACAACAATATAGACGAGTGTATTGTCTTGTTATTAGCTAAAAGACTACATGTGGATCGAATTGTCTAAGTCAACATTCTTATTCTAAATAACTGAAGGTGAAGGAGCATAAGGATGCAGGTAGTTGGAGCATGTATATATAAAGCAGGAAGAGAGTCAAAGTAATGTAAATCTTCTTAGAGTTGGTAAAGGAGAAATACTATTCTTTATAAGAATATGCATGCTATAATAATATTCAAAATACTATGTCATGTTCATGTAGATGTAAACCTTGAGCAACAATAGTTCATGCAGTACATATAGAATTGTTTTCAAGGTAGGAGAGAATAAATGGACAAGGATTTAATTCAGAGACTCCTACAGATACATCCATAGCACATGAATAGAGTGTCCAAAAGGGAAAGACATAGATCAACATTTGACTTGGTTTCATATTGGCTGAGATAAAATATCTTCACTAGAGAAGGATATAGGAGTGGATGTTGAGTACAAGATTATGATTCGGATATTGCAAGGATTCAGTGAGCATAATTTTTTTATGAAGGAATCTATGAGCTAGAACCAGAGCTATATCTATATTAATGATAGTGCTAGAGGCCAGAGTCAGAGTCATATTTCAGAAGAAAACAAAGGTACAATGTTTTAATATCAAAGATATAAGATCTATGATGAGGATTGAGTTCCAGGATATTATGCAAGGTGGAAGAGTGAAGAATCTTCATCATCACTAAGTTACCAGATGAGAGAATTTCAGTAAGATAGGAGAGTGAGTAAGAGTTATCATCACTAAGTTGTTGAAATATCCATAATTTTGGAGGAAAAAAAGTTCTTTAGTGGGAAGGCATGATCCAGGATGATCCACAAACACTCATAGGGGTCCAGGAGGATCTAAAACACTCACAATGGTATAGGGGTGTCCATAAAAGTTCAAACTTTGACCATCTCAAATTATATCGAAAACTACATCTATGCGTAGAGCTTGGTGATAACTTTCCAATGACACAAAAATAACCTCAAACAAAGTTTGTATGAAAACATTATGGATGGTCAAAATTCAAGTGAAATAGGGAAAAAAGTCAAATTCAAAGGTGACATGTGTCACCACTGAAAGGGTGACACATGGCATGAACGTATGACACTAACGTGCTGACATAGTGACTCACATGACAACATGTGGCAGGTAGTTGCTAACATGGCATGACAAGTTGGCAGGTGACAGGGAAACTGTACAGTCCAAGTGGACCAATTGCATATTTTCACGTGGCACAAGGGAGCCAATCATAGACTACCACGTGATAGTCCCTCATTGGCCTATTATGGTTAATGTTTATGAAAATTTTGGGAGTCTGGAGGATCGAACCCATGACCTCCCATAAACCTTACACAAGAATCAATTACCAATACATCATCTCATTAGTTCTTAACTGTATGGGGTGTAGATTATATTTAATTTTTTGTATTGTAATGTTTGGTGGAAAAAAAGCGTCAAGGGATAATCCCTTGACCCATATTATATGTGCTCATATGGTATCCTATGAGACCTTAACTATCTCCATGATCTGCAAGGATATTAAGATTTGGTTATAAACCATTAACAATATATATATATATATATCATCGCATTTAAAACTATATGCCACCATTGTAACAAAATACTATATATGGAATGGTCGACGGGATTTGACCTCGCGACTCGCCATATAATATTCCAATGTTTTAACTATTATTCCACGGGTACCTCTTGTTACGAGATTCCCCAACAATAAATTAAATGGTTTTCAACTGTTCTAGTTGGAGGTTTGGGCCCGTGACCTATTTATGGGTGTGCATTCCAAGACCGACACACATCCTAAGACTGCACATGTTTACCCTTGACCAAGTTTGGAGGATCCTTGGTCATGTTTGACCTACTTGTAGGGACTTTGACAGGCTGTCGAAGATGGAGCGCAAGTCGAAGAAGATATCGCGGGATCTCGGCCCATTTTTAGGTCTTTTTGGGTTTTGGGCTTATGTAACAGAAATGGAGATGTTGAACCATGGGTTTACCCATGTTTAGGCCCATTTTTTAATATATAAATAGATAGCTAGGTGATGTAAGAAGAGAAGAAATTCTAAGTGCTAAGTGTTAATTGCTAAGTGTGAGTGGTAACTGTAATTGCTTTGTGCATATGATGTGAAACGTGCAGAGCTAAGTGCAAGTGATTGTAAGAGACTATGGAAGGATTTGTGATGTACTTCAGGGAAGGAGGATCTAGCGAGGTGTGCAGATCTCTGTCCTCTACGGAGTAAGATATCATGGCTCTATGCATGTAGAATATTGACAAAAAGAAATAAAGAAGAAGATTTGGTGGATGTAGTCTCAGGGTGGGGGTGAACCACATATATCATGTGTTGTGGTTGCTATGTTCTTTATGGTTGTTCTCATGTTTAAGTGGTTAAATCCTTAGTGAATTGATGTATGTTAGATGAATCTGATATGGTATCTTACTTCTAAATAATGTGAATAAATGCTATATATGATCTATGTTGGTATTCTTAGTTCTTGAATCTATTGGATCTGTATGAATATTGCGTTGATCTATTGTTAGGGTTTAGTTGCATTGTAAACTAAGGCTGAATATTAACAAAATGTAACTGCTAAGTGCTTTGTTAAGGTGTCGTAATCACATATTTATGTCCCAGCTAAGGTTACAAACACTGGAGTCCTGCAACCACCCCTACCTCTACCTCGAGTGAGACTTCATCTACTTTGTAGGTGTTGCCGAAAGGGCCGGTAGTTAGGGATTTTTTGGTGCGTTGTTGTAGCGTTGAACCCTGGGTCTTCCCCTGTGCCAACAAATGGTTATGTTGTCAGGACCTAAAATTGTGTTTTTTGGGAACTGAAGGAAAGAAATAAATCTATGTGCATAGATATGTTGCCTTAGTGCACAATATTCTACTTGACCTGTAAAGCTCGGTGCTAAGAAGAGAAGTCAGATCTGAAGAAAAGAGGTAATATCTCGAAGCTTTGTGCTCTGATAAAGGTAATAATAGTGAAAAGTTTTAGATCTGAAAGCTTTGTGCTCTGTTGAAAGTAATATTAGTAGAAATTTTTGTTTCAAGAGTATGGATCTAGGTATGTTTGATAAATGTTATCCTAGTCTGAAAACTAGGGTATAGTTAGATGAAAGAAGGTTTGATATGAGTAGATCTGATGGAAATAATGAAATATATGTTATCCCTATGCATAGAAAGAATGTTTGGACTAACAAATAGATGCATGATCATGGAAAGAATTGTTTGCAGGTTAGCTACTATGATCCTAGTGCACAGTACAGGAAAGACTGGGGATCATTTAAGAAAAAAAGAGGATTAACCCTTTGTTACAGTTGCAGAAGACCAGGACATATTGCTAAGGAATGCCCTGGAAAAAGACCTAGTTGTCTTTGCTGTAAATCTATGGACCATGAAGTTTTAGATTTCCCTAGAATGATTTCTAAGCTTGACAGAATAAATATGAGACAAGAAAAGCTTGAGGAAGGTCACGAAACTGAGACCATGGTAGAACCCCAGATAGAATCAGAGACTATACTAGTGCAAATGAAAGAAACCCTAAATGATCACAGAGATATCAACTTATCAGAGATCTTCAAAGAAAAAGAATGCATAGAAGCAAGAATAGGAGACTTCGACATAGACTGTGTTTTGGATGAGGAAACACAGGTAAATATCATGACAGAAAGAACTTGGGAAGATTTAGGAAATCCTGATACGACTCCTTCATTGGGAGGAATAGGATTATTCAGGGGAAAGATGATAACCCTATGTGGAAGACTCACCCAGGTATCTATGACTACTCATGGAGATTCGATAGAGGAAGATTTTGAGTTTGTTATATTCATTGAGAACAACACTCCATTTACTATGTTATTAGGAAAAGCCTGGATCGAGAAAGATCATACCAGAAGAAAAGAAGAGAAGGCTCTAGAACAGAAAAAGGAGGAATTAAAAGATTTCATGACTAGGAATATAGCACACTTGATTGCAGAACAGGAGGACAGATCAAAGCTACTTAGAACCAGAAACTTGGATCACGAAGCTGAAAGAACACAAGAAGATTCACAGACGAGTAGAGCACATAACCCAGATAAAGAAGAAGTATTTCCCTTGAATCCTATGAAATAATCTCAATAGCGTGAAGTTGCTATGCCAAAAGAAGACAAGAATCATAATGGAAAAAGGAATACCAATACGAAGATCACCAGGAAGAAGGATAGAAAGCTCAACAAGAAGAGACAAAAGGTCAAAAAGTTACAAAAGGGCCCAGAGGGAACTTCGTGGAAGGAAGATTTGCAAAATTGGAACTTCGTCAGGATATCAGAACAACGCCCGATAGCACTTCGCCATGGCGAAGTGATATGACTGTTGGAAGCATTATAACCATTGGACCAACGTTCCAGAACAGTTAGAACAACAGTTATGACCAGAAATATCACCATCGAACCATTGGGACCGTGCCACAACAGACATAACTTCATTGATGGAAATCTTCTTATCCGTTGGAGAGATCCGTTACATCGTGTCTACTTAGTCCATCGACTGTTGCACCAAGAACACTTTTGTGAATTGTATCAAAGATAAAAAGAGAACCCATTGCTACCGTGTTGTGTTTAGTAATATCAACACCGATTCTATTGCTTTGAGCACTCATCCATCCACCCGAGTTTTCAGATTGAGAGCATGCATGTTGGACGAGATCAGCGCTGTGGAGAAGTTAGTCGAGGAAGTTTTAATTGATATGATGGCCTAGAGATTGATGTCCATAGGAATTCAAGCTTCATCGACGCGAGGAGTGCAAGCCTCTCCATCGACTTCTCACAGATTCAGACCATCCCGGTTGATAGCAAAGAAGAGAACCAAGCACAAAGATGATCTACTAAACGCGAAGTTAATCCCAACCATATTACCCAACTACATCCCGCCTCTGGTTGGTGCAGTGAGTCGTGACAGTGTCCTAAGGGAATTTGATTACACCATGGTTACTGTGTACCTCCTGAAGGGGATACGTGCAGTTAGAACGTAGCAAGATAAGATTGCGATGTTGAAGTTCAGAGACTTCAACCTAGGTGACCGCAAGAATTACAACATGCTTTATCCTTACAAGTACCTGACCAGGATGAAGGGGAAGAACTCAAAAATAATCCCCCAACCATGGACTATGAACCTCGCACAGTCCACCCTCTTGAATGTGATGAAGATCCCACACTTTGGAAGGCACCAGGAAGTTAACGCCTGTGTTAAGCTCCTGCTCTCATGTTAAGATGGAAGCTACCTATGGCTATATAGATGCATTACAGTTGATCCGACGTTGATCCATAGGATCACCAAATTAAGCATGCAAGAACTTGACCCGCAAGACTTCTACCTAGGGAAGGTTTCCGAACACGCCCTAACACAGAGAATTAAGGACACTTACGACGATGTAGAAAAGGGAATGTGAGGCTACAAGGTAGCTTCCATTCAGAATGGCGTAGTGTACTTGGCCTTCCAGCTGATCGAAGGGAAGCTAGTAAGGAAGAACCAACCTACTCAAGTCACATGGTTCATTGTCGACCTAGCCGGGAAATGTGTAGAAGGACTCCAGATGAATTGGCTGAAGTACTTGGTCAACCAGTTGGAATTAGACTATCGCGAAGCTCAAGATCAGGGCTATGATTTCCACTTTAGCTGGCTCCTGATCCTCATCGCATTTACCGCTTAGGAAATGATGAAATGTGTGACCTTCCCGGACATTGAGCCGTTCGAGCCGCTTGCTGCAAATTTCACCATGATTTGGTACTCGAGCGATATGGGAAAACAGTGGAAGTTGAATGCAGTCTTTCATACCTATTATCTCCAACTGAAGAGGGCTATCGAAGTTGTCCCTCATATGATGTCGAACACCTTGCATTGGTTCTGAGCCCTCATGAAGTTCTGCACAGTTTGACACTTCATTTATATCACCGCACACACATATGAGCATAAAGAAGAGCTTCAATCGTACTACAAGCTCACAGAGGAGGACCTTGAAGAGGTCACCAAGGACTGGTTAGCAGAACTCCTCATCCCCGTAGACCCCGCAGAAATGTCAGACCCTGAACTAATCGGTATCCCTAAGACCACTAATGAAGCAAAGGATCGTCATGGACCCAACAGAAGGAATAAGACCAAGGAGTTCCATAACTTGAGCAGCGCATCAGAATGAACTGCTTCAGTATCACCTGGATGAGGGGGTGATGATGAAGTAGAAGAGACAAATGGAAAATAGGACCAGCAGAGGCAAGGCAAAGTAACACCACCTAGGGACCTCACTGATGAGGCTGATCCCTTGAAGAAAATGATGGTTTCTCCCACAAAACCCACTTCCCAGAAGAAATCCAGAGCCACCTTGAATAAGATGCAGACTGTGCTCACTATGGATGACTTCGACTTTATCATCACAACTGTAGCAGATTCCTCGCAAGACATCTTGCAGAAACATGAATCCAAGTAGGAGGAGATGTATGATAGAATCAAGGTTGAACTCAGAGGGGTACAACAGTCCCTTCAATCCAGTTGCTCAATATCCACTATGCCCCCACTGACAAAAGCACCTGAGTTGGGAGATGAGCCTGCCCAACTCTACAGACTAGATGATGTGACCGAAGCTCACCTTCGTTGCACACAAGAAGAAACCAAACATGCCACAGAGTCCCTAAAGCAAGTACAAAAAGTAGTCATAGAGCAACGCCGATTTGCACAGCAAGAGAAGGCTACCCTCCAAGCTAAGTTTGAAGAAGAGAAAGTGCAGATCCAACAAGAGAAAGAGAAGTTGCTCGTAGAGCAGGTGGGAGTAAAAGAAGCAGTCAGCAGAGAACTTTTATCTATGATAGGCTTAGAGAAAAATGAGGAAGACCCACTGGAACACCAAGTGGAGCAGCTTGCAGAAGCTATCCAACAGCTTCAACAGAGAATCACAGACCTTGAGCTATGAATAGTGCCAAGTACCCTGTAGGACATGCGATATCAAAGAGAAGCCACTGCCCGGAGCGCACTCGAGAGGATCAAATCATTATCTCTGGAATGCAAACAGCTAAGTGCTCTCAATGCATAGAATTATGAACGACTCACTGAAGATACTGAGCTGAAGGTACTAGAGTCATAGCTCCAGGAGGAAAAGTAGCAAGAAACAACAGTACAAGCAAGGTTGAAGCTCCTATAAGCAGTTGAAAGGATGAAGTGATCCCAAGAATAGCGCACTTCTCAACAATAGTTCCACACCATTCAGAGCAAAGTCACGGAAGTGACTCAAAGGCTCCAACCAGTCCAGGATGAAGCTTGCCAACTATTTGAGGAGATTGAAGGAAGAGGTGCAGAGTTGGAACAAGTAGTCACTGTAGTTGAACAATGTTTAGAGGGACCTGTCATAAAGCAATCATCTACGATTTCACCGCACAGGAGGCCCTGGCGCAGCAACAGGTCAACGCAGCTTGAGCCAAGCTCGAGGATTTTGAAGAATAGCTACCCAAACCAGAGTGACTCAGGAAGAGTCACAGGTGAGTGTTGGGGGCCTGTTGGCCCTTGACCAAGTTTGGACGATCCTTGGTCATGTTTGACCTACTTTTGGGACTTCGACATGCTGTCTAAGATGGAGCACAAGATGAAGCAGAGATCGCGAGATCTCGACTCCTTTTTAGGGATTTTTGGGTTTTAGGCTTATGTAACGGGAATGGGGATGTCGTCCCATGCGTTTACCCATGTTTAGGCCCATTTTGTAATATATAAATAGATAGCTAGGTGATGTTAGAAGAGAATAAATGCTAAGTGCTAAGTGCTAATTACTAAGTGCGAGTGGTAACTGTAATTTATTTGTGCATACGGTGTGAAACTTGCAGAGATAAGTGCAAGTGATTGTAAGAGATTGTGGAAGGCTTTGTGATGTACTTCATGGAAGGAGGATCTAGCAAGGTGCGCAGATCTCCTGTCCTCTGCGGAGTAAGATATCATGGCTCTGTGCATGTAGAATATTTATAGAAAGAAATAAAGAAGAAGAGTTGGTGGACGTAGCCCCAGGGTGGGGGTGAACCACGTATATCCTGTGTTGTGGTTTCTATGTGATTTATGGTTGTTCTCTTGTTTATGTGGTTAAATGCTTAGTGTGCTGATGTATGTTAGATGAATCTGATATGGTAGCTTAGTGCTGAATAATGTGAATAAATGCTATATCTGATCTATGTTGGTATGCTTAATGATTGAATCTATTGGATTTTTATGAATACTTCGATGATCTGTTGTTAGGATTTAGCTGCGATGTAAACTAAGGCTGAATATTAACGAACTGTAACTGCTAAGTGCTTTGTTAAGGTGTCATAATCACATATATGTGTCCCAGCTAAGGTCACTGACACTGGAGTCCTGCAACCACCCCTTCCTCTACCTCGGGTGAGACTTCATCTGCTTCGCAGGTGTTGCCAAAAGGGATGGTAGTTAGGGATTTGTTGGTGCGTTGTTGTAGAATTGAACCCTGGGTCTGCCCCTGTGCCAACAACAGATAATCCAAGGCATACACTAATCTTGAGGTCGACATGGATCTTGAGGACATACAAATGCATATATTTGCATGCATGAAGAGGAACCTAATTTGATATTGTCTCTTTATGCATGCCATGAGGTACTTTATACTCATTTTTCTCATTTTTCCGAGAGGAGTTCAATGGTGATATTATTTTTGTGCTAAGAGGTCATTGTAAAAGTCTTAGTCCATATTAACATTAATGAGCGCCATAGTGCATCATTTGGCGTCTAAAGAGGATGAAATTGAGCCAATTCAACATATGGTCAACTTTATACTCAATTTTATCATAATTTCACAAGGAATTCATTGATAAACTCTATTTATAAGTTTGAGCAATGGAATTAAAGAGAGTCCATTAAATTGGCTTTTTGTTAGTCCATATTGTAATGTAATTTGACATTTTGGGATTATGAGAAGCAGTCTCACTATCTAAAAGGGACTTGTAGATGAAGTAAAATATGTCATCAATATAAGTAATTTGATTTATTTAATTTTTGTTTTGTTATCTCCTAAATCTTAAAATTAATCATCATTTTATGAGATTTTGGATAAGAAGCACAACATCATTTGTCTACAAATCACGTCAATAGGATCAAGAATTAATTCTAAATAAGGTTAGATGTTAATATGTATATTTTAAAGGAATAAGTGGTATCTAAGGATTTTTGGATCACAAATACTAGGGCTTGAGATCTCACAAAATGTAAAATCAGACTCAAGAGGAAACTCAAGATTTCTCAGGCCAACGGGGGAAAGCAAAGGATCTTGTGCCCCCATTGGATAAATCACATGATCAATTTCCAAGATCATGTCTCTAGAAAGGAAAACATTACTATAAAGTCTCATTCCCAAAAGAAATTGAACACCGAGGATATGACTCCACATAAGACACCCGTGGTTGGGTAGAGTCTACTCAAATACTAGGAACATACAAAGGGGTAACTTGAGCTGAAATCAAATTATGATGGTGATTATTGGATGCAAGTGTATCACTAGTGATAATGATTCCATTGCAAGGAAAATGCATCACTCGAAAGAGCGTAGACACCAAAATATTCATAACATATACATAATAAAACCCAAGAAGCATATTGAATTCTAAAGGGCCTTGCACTACTAACATATCAACCAGGATAGTCTTCCCACCTAATGTGATAGGAAACTAAGGAAGAATCCAAAAATATTCACTGGTTATTTTTCCAAAATCCAAAAACTCACTAGTAGTTGACACAAGCATGGGAGAACCCAAATTTTTCCAAGCCAAGGAGGACAAAATTCTTGCAGAGGTTCCTTCATCTACAAAACATTGGTAAAAAAAAATTGAATTAACTTCAATCCTTATTTGGAAAGGTGTAGAAGAAGGAAGGCAATGCTCAACAAGATTACCCCAATAAAAGGAAACCATCCTCAAATTTGGAGGGAGCATGCTCGAAATGAATGGAAAGTCCTCTTGTTCAAAAGGTACTGAAATGGGAATGCTACAGACATGGTCAAAAGACACATCACCACCCAAAAGAAAATTGGGATCAGCCAAATATTGCATCAACGTGCCCACTTTGGTAGACTCGTCACTCTCCAAGGGATAGTTTGAATATTACATTGGCTTAACCACTTCCTCAACCATTAGTTGTATAGGTTGTGAAACAATGTGGTCGATATACACATCACCACCCAAAATAAGTGTGGGATCAGTGAAATATTTCATTAGTATGACCACTTCATCAACCATTGGTTGAAAAGGTTGTGAAACAACATGGTCAGTAGACACATTACCCTTCAAAATAAGAGTGGGATCGTTTGAATATTTCATTAGCTCAATCACTTCACTAACCAATGTTTGAATAGGTTGCTAGCAAACCGAAGATGACTCAATACTATAAGGGGCTTCATACAAGGACCACACTCTTAGAACCTCTGGAATAGATAGGCATATATGAGTAAGGTGATATCCCTTGCAAAGTTTACAAGGGAACTTAGCCTTACATTCTATTCATCTAGGTTTCTCAGTTGTATCAATGCCCCCAACATGAATTGCATTGGTCGGTTGCTTTCCCCCAACATGACTTGCAGTGGTTGGTTTCTTACCCCCAACATGTCTTGCAATAGTTGGTTTCTTGTCTCCAACATCAGTTGCAGTGGTTGGTTTCTTGTCTCCAACATGACTTTCAATGGTTGGTGACCTATCTCCAGTATGACTAGTAGTGCCCAGACTTATGACCCCAACATGAATTGTAGAGGCTAGTTTCATGTCTCCAACATGACTCACAGAGGTTGGTTGTTGGGGAATAGGGTGGAACATGAAATTAAACATAAAATATAGTACTATAGATAATCAAAGAGGAACAAAATTTTGAAGATAAATATGGTGTCTAAAGACACTATTACAACACTTAAGCAAAGCAAACTGTGATCAAAACATCAAAGTGCATGTTGCACATATTGATCCACATGATGTATTGCACAATCTCCATTATCTACTTGATGATAATGGTCCAAGGGGTCTATTATTTATAGCCTCAAGATCTAACAAACTTCCATAGAATCAAAAAGATATTGTCCACACATAACCATTGGTTGTTAGAATTGACTCTTCCAAATCCACACTGCCAAGTTAGCTCGACAAGGATGCTCGACCTGACCACCTACACATCTAACTCATAGTCAACTGATGGGTTTTTTAGTCCACCACTCGACTATCTTCGAGTACTGGTTTATTTTTTGACCGACAGGCATGTCGACTACTCAATCAATTGATGTAGTGTGTTGGTCGATATCCAGACTAATTGTATCTAGATGTAGGTCAACCTCTCGACCGAATGAACCTAGGAGATGTGTGATGAACCATTAGTGCTTGATGTTCCAACACCCTCCCTTCAACACAGAACTCTGGATTTTCAGGAGGTGAAATTATGTCGTTATGACACCCCCCATAATTTTAGATTCCTGAAGCCCAAGCATCATGCAAATCTTGATAAATTTGGCTTCAGCTAAAGGGTTGGTGAATATATCAACAAACTGATCATCTATTCTACAATATTCAAGAGAGATATTGTTCTCATGAACCAATTGTCTCAAATAGTGAGCATGGAGCTCAACATGCTTCATCTTACTATGGGAAATAGGATTGTCAACAACTTGTATGGCACTTGTTACGAGGAAAATTACTCTATGGAATGGGGTAAAACACAATAGATGGAAATGACTGTAGAAATCAACTCTAATATTAGGTATTCTATATAAACAAATATGCTAACAAGACTAGATAAAGAGCCTACCTCGTCTAGATGTTCGATGAAGTCCATCGTTGAGCACTTGAATCAAAACAATACACCTACAACATGTCCTCAACAACCAAGATACGCAAGCATATGGTGATAATATATAAAGTTATCACATTCACTAGCATAATCCATCAATATTCATAACAAATACGCCTATGGAATAACAATTCAAATATTCACAAGACATTAATTGGACGAGAAAAGAGTATTTCTATTAAAATGTAATCAACAGAAGTGTATAAATGAAAAACTTTCGTGTCATCACGTTCGGAACCGAAAAACTAAGTTCCTTCTAGCTGGGCCTCCACCACTTCAATCCTCCACCAAAGGTAAGCTCATATAAGGGAGAAAATGAGGTTTTCCATCAAATAGGGAAGATTTTGGTGGCTGAACAATGTGTTCAGACTTAAAAGGACAAAGGGATGTAGACTCAATATGAAGTGAATAATTTCTCAAGTGTAACTTTGTTCTCAAAGTTGAATTCTTCTCCTCTTTTCCACAGCTTGGATATGGCCCATTTATAGCCTTCAAATGGAATTGAAGGGTCGATTTAGAACATTTCTAGTATATGGAAGGTCAAGGATCATGGATCCCGTGACGTGACATGGAAACCCAACGCCATTTTTTAATTTTGAGCACAAAACCCGATGTGCATGGGATGTAATGGTGCAACCTGCGTATACGCATGTTGTATAGTTGTTAGGGCACATATATGTGGAAAAATACATTTTTTAGCTCTAGGAACTACAAAAAGGGACTTCAAGTATACATAGGGAAATTGAAAAAGGCCCTCTGAGAAAGTTTTCATATGGTGGGGTAAATCTTGCTATAACAAATTCCCCCTAATGTGTGAGGTCAAAGGAGTATCTGCGATGGCCGAAATACATTATAATTCCCAAAAGTGGAGTAATGGAGACCCATCTGGACGAACTAGCTTCTCATGAGAATATTACAATCCATAATGACTTTGTCCATATAGCTACCAATTTGAATTACACTGCAAATCCATGTAGAAATATACCAAACAAATGTCCATGGCCATGAATACGAAATACAAGAGTATATACATGCCATAGGTTATCATAGTCATGAACAAGGCCCAGTGAAAACTAGTCTCAAAATCAATTTGAAGATGTTTGTATACAATGGAGTACAATATGATATCCCATGATCATTGGAGTCATATAGGTACTAGTCCAATGAAAGATAGAAACAACTCATGAAAGTTGTGACTATGAATGGATGTCTTCAAGTCTTCTACACGATCTTCCAAAGGTGCAAGTCTACATTATGTGAATACAGGAGTTGAGGTCGAACACAATGAGACTTCATTTGATTACCGGTCATTAAGGTATATCGTTAACAAACGCAAGACAACCTACCGATAATGAAAGTAGGTATCAAGGCATCGAGTACATTCTTACAAGTGTGAATAAAGGTGTTGAGGTCGAACACTTGAAGAATCCATCGATCAGGAGAAATTTATGTATTCCCGACTGTCGATGGTGAGAGAACCTGCCACTGATGACTGCGAGCCTCTAGGTACTCATAGGACTCTAGTTCTCATTTCCAGAATAGATGGGATGAAGTCGATGAAAGGATACCCACTGAAAGGAGAGAATTAAGTAATCTCTCATCATTCAACACTAGGTACAAAGAAGGAGCTTGATTATTTGGAGGAACTCGGACGAAGAACATGTTCACAAACCAACGACCTTGTGTAGATTTCGCATGCATAATATGAAAGCAATGCACAAAAAATACCCTTTGAATAGCAGCCAATAAGGAAAATTGTCGACAAAGGCGAGGAAACCACCAATAAGGATAATGAAATCCAAGACATTGCACAAATCCCACTGTGTGAATATATTTCTTGCGGTCAAACACAAGGGAAACCCCCCAGTCAGTGACCAATGAGGAAATTTTGAGTATTGGGTTCAATGTTACCTACCCATAGTGAAAGTAGGACCAAGGTGCACGATAGGACTACAACTTCATGTAACTCTAAGACACATTGAAGGTATGGCCAACATGGAAAGTCAATATTTCTAAGAAATGGCTGACACATCCTGATAAAAATCCTTTGAACAAGAGCATGAGACATATGGATTACTCTGGCAAGATAGACTAACCGATGAAACTTTGTGATGTAGGAGGCACCAATAAAACTCTCCATAGGGACTGGAAGAGTAACCAATCGGGAGAGTAAACTCTTAGTAATGATCTCAGCTTCCTAAGGTCATGCTAAACCCAAAATTTTGATGACAAGTGGACTCAAAAGTTTTTTCTTTGTTCAAAGGCGACAGGACTATTACCAACATAAGATAATATTCTCTTCTTGTCCATCTTTTTTTGTTTTTTTCATAGTCAAATGAATGTTATGATACAAAGGAGGAAACGAGTGTCACTAGTAAGAAACTAGTTCCAACTGTGGAACATACCTATTCTTAATGCAAGGAGGTGCATGTAGGATATGGACAAAAAGGGGAATGTTTCCTCTTGGGGTATAGGGTGTCAAGTTGAAAAGGATATAAACAAGGCTTTGCTTGGATGATGATGAAAACTACTGAGGTGGTAGGCTTATAATGAGAACAATAGAACTGACAATAGGCTCATTACTGCAAGAAAGAGAATGAGATGCAATTACAACTTAACACCAAAGAATGCCCTTTTTCATAAATTTAGTCTACTTGGCTTGAAAAAGGGTTAAACTTACACCAAATAGACGTCATTTCAATTCCAATTTACAAGTGTGAAAGAAACAAGTTCACTCGACAATCTTTTTTCTTTTTGAGAGAGTCAGAAAAGAACTTAAACCAGACTCGGTGGAAGTCCCGCTAGGTATAGGTCAACATGCTTATGAGTAAAAAATGAGGTTTGAACGCAAAGTCATATATTATCTATAAGGGACTCTCGGTCTTACGGACAAAAATATTTGCATGGGCACCGAATGGCACCGAAGTTCTAACTAGGGCACCCATGTTTGGTAAGTATCTACCAGTCAATAATGACACTTCTAGTTGCAGAAAGAAGGTTTTATGTCGCTACTAAATGGTTTTGTACCTAAGGCATATGAATTGCAATTATAGGACAATGGAAATGTGCAAAACAGAGTGATTGCCTGTCCTATATGCTGGACAATAGAAATACCTGTCAAATTTACTAATGGGCGATGTGGCACTATAAACTGCAAGAATCCATGGATAAAACCACCAAAACCAACTCCATCTATTGTTTTATTATTCCATTAGGCCAAAATATTAGCAAAAACTATGCAAAGAGGGTAATTTTTTTGTATAAATAGTGAAAATAACCAATTTTAATATACCATTTCTATTTTTTACCCAAATAGTGCATTTTGGACCAAATTTCCCCCGAGTTTCAATTGCATATTGCGGGAGCCATGAGTGACGAAATCGATAACCATCTAGACCAAGTAATTCATCTTGCCCTTCTCTTCATTTCTAGTGGATTAGTATTTGCAATTAGGTTTCCTTTTTTGAGTTTTTCAAAGCGCAAATTAGAAACTAGGGTGTGCACATGTTGTAGTTCATCGAGTAGCATATATGCAGCCCTATGCACGATTGTTATCAAAACACACTACGTACATGTAGCCCTATACACAACTATGTAAGTTGCAACTCACGTACAAGTTCGTGGATTGAATTTTTAAAATGTTATTGACTCAAAAAATGATTTCAAACTTGCAATATGGTGCTAGAGTGGAGAGAAAGAGAGCATGAATATATTTATGCTACAGTGGAGAGAGATCTGGGGGCCCAAATGGAATTAAGAATATGTGAGTTATATAGATTTTTGGCTCTCAAAGGCATGAGAGCTCAAGTGATACTTCTCGAGATGTGGGTGAACTACTAGGATCCAGATACAAAGACCTTCAACCTCGATGGGAAACCATTGAGGATTGAAGTTGAGGACATATAATTTTTGACAGGATTGTCACATCGGGGTGAGGTGGTGAACCTCAAAGCTCAGAGAGCTGGGAGTGGCATGAATATAGAGGATTACATAGCCACTCATTTCATTTCAGGGACCGAGAAGGTAGGGAGCCAACTCCCGATAAGAGCGATCAACAATCTGAGTCTCAAGATCGTTATCCTAGTGTTGACAGAGATCATAGGGTAGGCCTCATTACATCAAGAATCAAGGCCCCTTATGTTCTATTCAGCGGAGTTCTTGTGACCCACGGTTTACGATTAGTGCACCTCATTGTTGGCCAACATGAAAAACCAATGGATAGACTGCAAACAGTGTAGGAAGAGGAACTTCGAGTTCGTGTCTATCCTATGTAGTATTTTCTTCGAGCGGGTTCCAGACTTGGGTCCTAGAGTTGAGATTTTTCCACATGGACTTCACGATCTATCCATGGCATAGTGGACCGAGGTGATGAGTCGGTTGGGGGGTGGTAGGGTACCAACACCCTACAATGATGAGTTTTTATTCTGGTGGCATCGAAAGGTGATAGCTATGGAGGACTACCCTTATGCAGGGATCGACTTTGAGGAGATCCGTACATGCCATTACCACGAGGTTCCACCTACGGAGATATAGGTATGCAAATTGTTTTTGAATATTTCACTTTTCTTGTGTTTTTGTAGAAGGAAACAATTTTTTTTTTGGATGATTTCAAGTACTAATTAAAACATGTATGTTACATAGATGTGGGTCCGCGACAGCCATACAGACTTCCAAAACATGGACAGAGGCACTGGGGGGATGAGCCAGCGAGAGGAGACGTATAGAGAGTGCTTCAAAATGTATAGGGAAACATGTCTCGTTTGACGCAAAGAATTCCTATGGTTCAGGTAGAGGATCTGTTGGAAGCAATGCAACAACAAGTGGTAGGTGTAACCCGTGCTTGGGTGCGAATCTTTTGGTGTCTTGCAAACATCATTCTATGCTATCATGATGCACATCCAGTGCCACAGGCGTATATGTCATGATTATTGTATTGATCGGTTGTATATGTATTTTGAGGGTGTGAGCCCCAATTTTGTACTATAACACCATATTTTTTGAAGGGATTAAATATAAAAAATAGTGATCTTCGGATTCACTTATATTACAATGTGTACATTGGTGAATGTGTTTTCTTTGCTTTAGTTATGTGACGAATTCCAATATAAAACATAATTAGCATATGCATTGGATACATAGTTAGAACTTCTAGGTATGTGATGATAAGTAATAAAATCAAAATGTCGTTACAAAAGTTGTACTCGTAGGAATCGTCGGAGTAGAGTAGGGTCTCGTACACAATAACTTCCATTCAACTAACATACTACTAACTAGGAGTCCAGGAGAAATTCTAAAGAACTAATACCACGTGAAATGGCATTGCGTAAAATATCTATAACGACGCTATATTCAGCCACATTATTCGTTGATGGCCCTAGGAAAATGCCACCTAAAGACACTGGTAGACCCCCGGGTGAGTAAAAAACCAAAGCGGTGGAAGCCAAGTTCTGTATATGATAAATGGCCCCGTCTATGAATCCTAAGTAGACCAAATACTCCGTTGACATCTTCCAACTAAGGGAAAACTTGATAAGCAAGTTGAAGATGGAAAGAGGAAAAAATATATACACTAAAATACATTAGTATACAAAGACTTACGCCCAAGCTTGGGGCTTAAGCATAGTATCTTTTCAAGTATATCCTATTCCTAGGCTCAAGAAACATATTCCCTTCATAATCCTCTAATTCATAGGCTCTTTTTTCTAAGACCCGTCGCACGATATAGGGACCATGCTACATGGGTTTGAACTTGACTGCCCCCAATGGTTCATTGGCTTTGTCGTACAGAACGACCAAGTCATCCTCATCGTATTATTGGGGACATACAGATTTATTATATTGGACCTTGAAACATCCTTTATTTTCTTCGATTTCCTTAGAGGCATCTCGATGTTTCTCATCTAGACTCTCTAGGTGCACAAGGCGTTGTTCGAGATCAGAAGTGTCAGGTAAGAGAATAATTTCCAATATAAGAGAATGGATTTCACATTCAATAGGTAGGATCGACTCCACACCGTGTACTAACTAGAAAGGAGAAAAACATGTGGAAGTCTTAACCGAGGTTTGGTATGCCCAAAGAATAGGGTAAAGCATGATATACCAGTCAGAATTTCTCTGGATGATAGTTTTCTGCAAAATGGTCTTGAGAGAATTATTCACAGCCTCTACTTTTCCATTTTCCTAGGGGTAGTAATGGGAAGAATGAACATGTCTAAACCCATTTTTTATGCTAATTTTTTCATCATCTCATTCTGAAAGTGAATGTTATGATCAATGACAATCTCATTCGGGATTCCAAACCTAGATATAATTTTATTGAACATGAAAAATGTGGCATTATTACCATCAGATTTAACTTTAGGCATGGCCTCAGCCCACTTAGTAAAGTAGTCTACGACCACAATAATATGTTGATTCCCACCAACCGAAGTGGGGTTGCAATAGAAAAAATCGACCCGCCACTTGGTGAAGGGACCAACGATAATGACCGGGTGAAGAGGGGATGGATGCAAGTGCATCTTCCGAGTGAACACCTTGCAAGGGTGACACTTCTTGACCACTTCGACGCAATCTTTAAAAATAGAAAACCAAAAATAACTGGCTCGCAATATTTTTTGGGTTGTCATAAGCCCAGATAAATGACCACCACAAGCCCCACTGTGACAGTTGTTAAGAACAGACTCAACTTCTTTGTGAGTCAAGAAATGATGCAAGATATTATCTACTCCTTGAACATAGAAAGTGTCACCGATGATAAGGTAGTTCTTAGCTTGGTATTGTATGTGTCGTCGGTCATCTCTCAAAAGATGTTGAGGGAAATTAAAGGTTTGAATATAGATCACATTATCTCCATACCAAGGGTCTGACGATGAGACAAGGAAAATGTGTTCATCCACAAATGAATCAACATGAATAACATCCTCGTCCAATCGAGGGAAGTTTGATATTAACTCGGAAAAAACTATTGATTTCTTGGATTTCGCCAAGGAAAAATCAAGATCAAACTCTTGTAAGATGACAATCCATTTCTTATAATTTCCCCATATGATATGCCTAGTAAGGACTTATTGAAATGTATTGACATTGGCAACCACAGTAGTTTTTCAAAGCAATATATAGCGTCATAACGATTGAACCACGTGAACAAAAGACAAAGCTAGCTTCTCAACATGAGAATACTTGAGTTTTGGGTCGACTAAGTTTCGACTAAGATAGTAAATGACATGCTCATGGAGCTCATCATCCTCCTGAACTAAAACCATACCAATCGTCCCTTCGGATCCAGTGATATAAAGCAAGTAATCTCTACTGTAGTCTGGAGGCTTCAGCAGAGGTGTCGATACCAAGGCTTTCTTCAAAGCATCAAAGGACTCCTATGCTCACTCATCCTAGATAAAAGGAGTGTCCTTCTTCAAGAGACACATGAAATCCTTAGTAATATTGGCATAGTTTACTATAAATTGACGTAAAAAGTTAGCTTTCCCCTATAAACCTTGAAGCTGACGAATAGTGCACGGGGGAGGAAAGCAAAGTATTTCCTCAACCTTTAATCGATCCACCATGATCCCAGTCTCAAATACTAAGAATCCTAGAAGACAACCTGACCTAATGCAAAATATGCATCTATGAGGGTTCAAATAGATGCAGTAATAGAAGCATATTTCAAAAACTAGCCGAAGGTGGGTAGAGTGATCCACTCCCTTCCGGGGGTGAGCAATGAGATCATCGAGATAGGATTCGATTATATGCTTGAGATCATGAAACACAAAGTTCATATCTTTTTGGGATGTTTTTAAGGCTGAAAGGCATCTTCCAGTATGTGAAAGTACCCCAAAGACAAATAAATGTCATCTTATGTTGATCCTCGGGCTTAATATGAATTTGGTTGTCTCATGAAAATCCATCCATAAAAGAAAAAACCTCACTTCCCGCACACTCATCAAGAATCTGATCAATGAAGGGTGTCCGGAAGTTATCTTTAGGACAAGCCTTATTCAAGTCTCGAAAATCCATGCATACATGGATGGTTCCTTGCTTCTTATTCATAGGAACGAGATTGGATACCCATTTAGTCAAGGGAACCGTGTAGATAAATCCATCATTAAGCAGTTTTTCCACCTCTTCCTTAATAGCAAGGGCCTTCCTAGGATTGATAGCTATATTTCATTGTCAAATAGGTTTGGATTTTGGGTAGGTTTTAATCTCATGTTCGACAATTCAAGGGTCGATTCCTGGAATCCCTTCATATGACCAAGTGAATACATCATGGAATTATATGAAGAGATTGGTGTAGATAATAATTTCTTTCGACGAACAATCTACACTGACATACATTTTCAACCTTACCAAGAATATGAGAGATATCGATCGTGACGGTAGGAGAGATACTCGCCATGTTTCCTTCGGCTTAAATTTCACGCGTATCGAGTGGAACTACGACGTGACCGACTATCTCGCTCAAGGTGGATCTAAAATCATCTTGTTCGATTCTAGCAAGCTCTAGGAGGAAATAAGAGAGATGGTGCATATCAACCCATCGCTTGTTAGAGCCATTCATGGAATCTACGATTGCTTCAATTGAGGGTAAAGTATCATCGAGGTAGTCATGTGAGAAATATGATGAAATGCCCCATACATGATTAAGAATAGAATCCTCCTTTTCCGTCTACAAAGTGACAGGATCTGGTTTGGCAGAAGAGTCAAGAATAGCCTGATACACTATCTTTGTTGCCAACAGTGGCATATCCATTATAGTATGTGACTGACCTTCACAAGATGTAGTCAAGGAAGGTAGGGTCCAAGGATCGTTAAAATACGAAGTGTAGAAAGGAACAGACCTCATTGACGAAGAAGACCTACTGGACATGGCATAGATATGATGAATTGGTGCCACGAAATCAAAGGTACCCATAAGGGATGAATACATTCTGACACCAATATTCTCAGTTTTCGGCTGAGAATTGTAGATCATGGGGATCGATGGTCCAATAAATTCATTGTGGATAGCATATGCAAAGGACAATTGGTCGATCGTCACAATCTTCCCATCATGAGGAAAGCATAGAGTACATAAAATGAACGATATGACTGCAGTCATAGCATAAGTCCAGTTACGTCCTAGTAACAAGTTATAGTCAAGGGGCGCATCAACCACCTTGACATCCACCTCCACCATCTTCCCACCTAACTGGATTGTGAAGGCAAGAAGAATACCATGACGGTGGAAAGAATGATCGTCAAAATAATTCAACATGGTCGGAGATTGTGAAAGGGTGGGAGAGCCAAGGGATTTCCAAAAGATCAAGGACATCACTCACGTTGTAGCACCTTCATCAATAATAGTATGTTTGATGGTATACTTTGAGTAACTCACATGGATCTAAAAGGCCACGTGATAAGGAAAGTGAGGCTTCACATCCATGACATCAAACTTGATAAACTTAGATCCATAGGAGTTTAGAGCTCCTAATGCAGATAACAAGGCATTCTTCTATGAAGGACATGTCTGGAGTACCTCCAGAGCCAACATCACTCAAAGGGTTTGACCCAGATCCTAAAAAATAGAGTAATTTTGGGTGGCTCTAGCATTAGGGTTGTGGGAGAAGCGCTTGAGTACTCCTTTCGAAATACGAGGTGGAGGCTTTGGTTTTTCTATCTTTAAAGGTGTCTCTGGCGGAGGGGGAGACTCTAGACAAAGTATAGTCTATGAATAATTGTAATCACAAGACCGAGTGGTTACATTAACCTGAGACTTAACCATATTGATGCATAGATGGTCACCATCTTGCACCGATGGGTTTTGACTTCCACTCACCACATTTTCGACATTCGAGGAGCTCAAGGTCATGTGTTGATTATGTGGAAAGGGATTAGTCAACACAGTGGGTGATAGAGATAAAATCCTTGCAACTTCTGTAAGTTTGGGGCACAAGTGGGTAAGGTGATCATCTGTACAAAGCTTGCATGGAAACTTCACCTTTCGCCTTTCTTTCTTGACCTCGCTATCATTATTATTCAACTTCTCATTATTACAGTTGTCCTTGGGTTTATTATTATTATTCCTCCCACCCTTACGGTTGTTACCGCGTCCTTTATTTTTATTACCTCTTGGTTGTTGGTTACCATTCGGGTTGGTCGACGACTACACAAAATGTACATCTATTGACTGAGTGGGAATGGAGGACACATACGAAGCTTGTCGTCCTACAGACTGGTTTAGAGACAACTCTTTCAATTGGTTTGTCAACAATTCTGCAGATTTCACATTTGCAGAGACTACAATACCATCGGCATGAGGTCTGGGATTTTTTCTAGGGTCATAGCTTGACCTCAGTGCATCTGGAATAATTTCGTATAACATCCAAGACTGAGCATATATAATATCTAATTGATGGGATTTAAAAATCTCCTCTTCCATAGAAGTAACTCTGGATGTGGAAACATCCTTTGAAATATAAGGTTGTAAAGACTTGTGGAACCATTCTAAAAGGAAATCTGGAGGGATGTAGGCCTTAATCAACCTCTTTTGTCTATTCCACTCTTGGATGTGATCCAAGATATGGGTGGCTTTGTCATGGCGGAAGGCTGACAAAATTTCTATGTCGGCATCATAATTAACCGACAATTGGAAGTGGTTGAAGAAGACTAAAACCATTTGATTAAAGGTTTAGTACACCCCCCCAGGTATCTCTATATACCATTTCGTTGCAACCCCCATGAGGGTGCATTGAAACAATATTAAATGAATAGAACCATCGTTAAGGGAATTAGAATAGCACCAAAGATGAAAAGTAGTGACGTGATCACCAAGATCCTCACCAGTCTTGCCTTCGAATTTTGGGATATCTAAAGGAAGATTGGTGGGGACAGGGGGGCATGAAGGGTCATGCCGAACAAGGTCATTCATTAATCTAGGCAAGTCTGGCAGATTAAGCATGGCCAAAAAAGGGAGAAGGGGTTGCAACATCTGGCCCCAAGCTCCCAGGAAATATTGTTGTTGGGGAATTGCAGTCCATCCAGGGTTTTGGTATGCACCATGGCCCTGTCCGGGATTAAAAAACCCCCCTCCAAACTAATTCATAAGGGGTTGGTTGGGAACCATTCCAGTAGGAATTTTATGATGAGGGTTGTAAATATTTCCCCCAACCAGAGTAGCTCCAGGTTGGGGGTTTCCCAAGTGTGAAACTTACCTCCTCTAGGTGTGAATCCAGAGGATAGAGTTGGATTCGTCATGCCAAATGTGTTGGTCGGAATCAGCATGGATGAGGTAGGTGTGAAGGATGGACCATAAGAAATAACTTGACCGCTAGGTTGACCACTTCATCCAGGAGCATTAAGACTAGGATTAGACTTGGGGTGAAAAGGAGGTAGGATTCCAACTGTAGGATTCGTTTGAGGGATATGAGCACCACCAAACAATATAGGAATATGCAGAGGAGTCATGCCCCCAAGCCCAATACTAGTGTTCAGGTTAGACGCTGGAATGGAGGATGAAAATTGCAATGTGAAATTCGACATACCATAAGAAAAATGGATAGAGCTCATAGGGATGGATTTAGTGTTGTATCCAGGTGTACAAAGAATAGACCCAAGAGGGTTCATCACAATGGGTTGAGTAGAAACCACAAGTTGGATAGGAGTGATGATGGGAACCATCGGCACTACAACCGCAGTGGTTGAAGGCGTCAAAGGAACATTATTAACTACAATAGGAATGGGAGTTGAGGGACTCCCAGTATCTTTCTGAATTGACTCAGTACTCATCCGTGTATGATCACAAGTCTGGTAGGTGGAGGTGTGTGTACCATGTTTGATAACTTTACGCATTTTAGAAGGCAAACACTCAAGATGCGGTGGTAATCTTAAAAAATGGAGAGACCTGCGGGGAAGCTAGTCTAGCTCCACAATGAATCAAGACATGAGATATAAAAAAAAATCCTAAGGCCAACTAATAATCAAAGAGCACACCAAAATAAACAAAAGGCCAGTATGCACACAAATAGGATAAAGTGGTTGAAAGGGGCCTCCCTCCCTAAAGTAGGTATGCCTTGCCCAAGAGTGGCCTGAGACTC
Source organism: Picea sitchensis (assembly GCA_010110895.2). Taxonomy (NCBI): domain Eukaryota; kingdom Viridiplantae; phylum Streptophyta; class Pinopsida; order Pinales; family Pinaceae; genus Picea; species Picea sitchensis. Next base: position 105,699 of record SNQJ01S0056753.1, on the reverse strand, counting down.
CCTGCAAAAGATCAGAGGTATCAGAATCAGTTGTAAGGGCCCTCATGAGCTTAACAACCAGTCGGTCAGATCCCCCCAGAGAGGTAATCCTCCATAAAGGTTGTGTGTTGTCCAACCCTTATCTAACCGAAGGTACCTTCAAAATAACCCCTGCAAGTAACCTATGTGGTACTTATGTCAAGCAACTAATCCACCATGATATAACCGATGCGCGGGAGAACATTCGTAAGTCAGGTCTACCATATGGGTAGGGTAGAAAATCCTCAAATCTCTAAAGAACCACCTCTCACAGAGGTAAAGGTACTAGAAATACTCCCATATACGAATATATCCCCAGAAATATCTTTGGCGCTAAGAAGGTATTGGGGGGATATCCCCTCAACCAACTTCATGCGACCTCATGCTTAACTTCCATGTAAGTGGATCCTCTTGACGTCACCAATTATACAATGGATTTCACCACTCCCTTATTCAGACACATATGTTGAATTTAATATCCTTGGAGAAGTTTACTCACAAAATCCTATTCCAAGGCTCTAAATCCTAAGCTATTTTGTGCACCCTAAAAAATAAAACCGTTTCTAATCAATTTTAAATTTATCAGTGTTACTTTTAGTGGCCTTGTTTACTAAAAAAGGTATGGTCATGAAACCGATGATGTTATGAATCAACAAGTAAAATAAATGAATATGAATAAAATTCAAAGCCCCAGCTTCAATTCCCAATAAATGATAATATTTTCAAAATGCAATTTCCAATTTAATTCAACAATTCCAAATAAGATGAAATGTTTCCATACATGTACTAAGATCAATGATAATAACCCAAAAGATCAAATGCCAACATTGAAAAATGTGTAATTTTTTTCTTTTCAATCTAAAAGAATTTAAATACAAGGACTAGACAACAACTTGATATAAATACCTTATTGTATGTAAACAGAGACAAACCAAGTACAATATCAAGAATCAAACACCCAACCCAAGATGCAAGGACAATCACTGAAAACGATGATGAGAATGAAACACCACCCGAAAATTCAACCAAAGAAAGGTTTCATATCACTCTGCAAGAACTTAACAGTCATAACAGAGACCTAAGAAGACTCAGCAACCATCAAAACTTACCCAGCAAACATCAAACTCAAAAATCAAGAAAAATGGGATGATATACACGACTATTTAGGAGAAAATCGCGTATATATGCTTCCTATAGAACGAAAGCTCGCATGTGTACACGGCTTTCAGGCCAAAAACCACATATATGTGTTGAAACATTGTTAGGATAAGGATAAGTCCAAGAAACTCATATTCAAAATGAACAGAGGATGTCAAGCAATCAGACGACAAGAAACTCAATATAAACGAGAGAAATCAAAATAGAAAACACTCCAAATCCTGAAAATAAGATTCCCTCCCCAGTATGGTCACCAATTTTGTTATGAGGAAAATCACTCTATGGCATGGGGTAAACCACAACAGACGGAAATGATTACAGAAATAAAAATCTAATCTCAGGTATGCTATATAAACAAACATGATAACAAGACAAGATAAAGAACCTACCTCGTCCATACGTTCGATGAATTCCACCATTGAGCACTTGAATCAAAGTAATACACCTTCAACTTGTCCTCAAAAACCAAGATACGCAAGCATATGGTGATAATATATAAAGTTAGCACATTCAATAGCACAATCCATCAATATGAATAACAAATACGCCCATGGAATAACAATTCAAATATTTGCAAGACAATAATTGGATGAGAAAAGAGTATTTCTATTAAAATGTAATCAACAAAAGTGTATGAATGACAAACTTTTGTGTCAGCACGTTCGGAACTGCGAAACTAAGTCCCTTCCAACTGGGCCTCCACCAAAGGCAATATCATATAAGAGAGACAATGAGGTTCTCCATCAAATTGGGAAGAGATTGGGGGTTGAACAATGTGTTCATACTTAAAAGGACAAAGGGATGCAGAATCAATATGAAGTGAATAATTTCTCCAGAGTAACTTTTCTCTCAAAGTGTAACTCTTCTCCTCTTTTCCACGGCTTGGATATGGCCCATTTATAGCCTTCAAATGGAACTGAAGGGTTGAGTCAGAATGTTTCCAGTATATGGAAGGTCAAGGATCATGGATCCCGTGATGTTACATGGAAACCCGACACCATTTTTTTAATTTTGAGCACAAAACCTGATGTACGTGGGTTGTAATTGTGAAACCTGCTTATACACATGTTGTATAGCTATTAGGGTGCATATATGTTGAAATATACAATATTTAGCTCTGGGAACTGCAAAAAGGGACTTCAAGTCTACATAGGGAAATGGAAAAAGGCCCTTTGAGCAAGTTTGCATATGGTGGGGAAAATCTTGTTATAACAACACTCTAGTTATCAAAGTAGAATGTAGTCGAGGTATAAATAGGAAGGCCAAGTTCACCCAAAAATTGGTGAATCCATACTACTACAATACATGCTTGAAAAACACCACTATACTCTACTTACATAGTCGACAAATAGACTACCTTATATTTATTTCCTGACCAGACCAATCGTCCAGTGCTATAGCAAAACACATAGCCAGAAGTGGACTTTCAATCATCACTTTCGCCAGCCCAGTCAGAGTCGGTGAAGCTGACCAACAAATATGAACTTCAACAATACTTGCTACCAAAATGAGTGGTACTCTTAAGATAACAAACAATTCACTTGACTATTTTCCAGTGGATTTCTTTAGGGTCTTTCATAAACCGATAAACCACACTAACAAAAAAGGAAATGTTAGGACAACTCTAAGTAAGATAAATAAGATTGTTGACCAATTGTCTATAAATAGTAGCATCGACTGCGGGTGTTTGACAAGTTTTGGTAAGCTTTAATATATACTGAAAAGGAGTATCACAAGGCTTGCAATCAACCATCTCAAAACATGTCAATGGATCCATCACATATTTAGTTTGAAAAATGAAAAATCCATCACATAGTTGTAATACTTGAAGACCAAAAATATAATGCAGAATACTAATATCTATCATGTCAAAGGAGTTAGCAAGCTATTTATTCAATCTAAGGATGAGATCATTATTATTTCTAGTAATGAGTAAGTCATCTACGTATAAAACAACAATCAAGGTGTCTCCATTGGTATGGAGTATATACAAGTTGTGATCAGATTCACACCATTTTAAACCAAGTCTAAGAAAGAAACTGTCGATCTTAGCCTATCAATCTCAAGGGACTTGCTTCAAACAATAAAGTGACTTCGTGAGTTGCAAAATCAAATTTAAATATGTCAAAAAACCAGGTGGATTCTCCATGAAAATTTATTCATATAGGTCTCTATGAAGAAATGCGCTCTTCACATCCATCTAATGGATTTTCCATCCAAAAAAAGAAGAAAGGGAAAGAATTAGTTGAACATAGTTCATCTTTGCGACAGGGAAAAGGTTTAAATGTATATGATGTCTTCTTGTTGAGAAAATTCATTTGCAACTAGGCATCATTTATGTTTTTCAACAACACCTTCAGAGGTAAATTTGGTCCCATAGACCCATCGACACTTCACAATGTTATTTCCTTGCATTCGAGGAACTAAGTCCCAAGTGTGATTCTTCATCAAATAATCATTTTTTTTATGCATAGCTTACTCCCATTCAATTCATCCTTCAACACGTGAGTAGGAAACATGATCAAAAGTTTCAAGTACATGACTCATCAAGGCAATGTTGACATATTTAGTTTTACGTCAAGTTTTTCATCCGAAGGAGGTATCTCCAACATCAACTCCAACATATTCAATTTTCTTGGAAGCCCATGTAGGCAGAAAACAAATAGGTGAACTATGGTTCACTTCAGTAGGTTATTAGAATTCAAAGGGTCTTTATTCGGTGGACCAGTTGAAACAAAGGACGATGAACTAGTCGATTGAAAGGTTGATGGTCCAGTCGAAGAAGAAACAATACTCGACTATCTATTCGAAGGAATGAAGTATGGAACATGAGCACCAGTTTTAGAGACAAAACTAAAGGGATCATCCTATATCAATCTAGAAGAGGCATTCAACAACTTAACACCATAATACTTCTCATCAAACCATACATTTTGTTTGATAATGATTTGTCGTTTGACAAGGTCAAATAGTCAATAAGATTTTGACTCTTCAGAGTATCCCATCATGATGCAAGCATGAATCTTTGCATCCAACTTCTTTCTGCAATCATAAGAAATGTGAGCACATGAAACACATCCAAACACACAGAGGTGGTTGAATGAAGGATTATTTCGACACTATCGTTCGAATAGAGTCATGGAAGGAACATCTCTAGTTGAGATGCACTTGAGAAGATAATTTTCACAATAACTGCTTTAACCCAGAAGTGAGGAGGCATATATTTATCCTGCAAAAGACATCTATCCATTTCAAATAACATCTTATTCTTACATTCTGTGACACCATTATGTTGAGGTGTGTGAGGAACTAACCATTTCCATTCAATACTAGATTGAAGTGGGTATTATTCAAAGGGTCGATTGACATACTCACCACCATTGTTTGATCTCAGGAATTTGATGGGTCAACCACATTGATTTTTAGCAAAGGCCCAACATTCCTTCAACTTTTCAAAAACAAGGTTCTTATTCTTCATAAAGTAAACCCATGCAAAGTGAGAGAAATCATCAATAAAGGTTAAAATATACCTTCATCTTCCAATGAATGTATATTGATGAAACATACATCAATGTGAACTAGTTCCAGTAGGTTCTGTGCTCACCATGATTTTCCAAGTTCGAATGGTGCCTGATGATGTTTCCTAAGTACACAACCCTTGTAGACTCCTTTAGGGGGAAACACCTTAGGTAAACCAGTGACCATGTTTTGAGTTTCTAGTAACTGCAAACTTCAAAAATTTATATGTATAAGTCACTCATGCCAGATTTAACTTCGCTCATCGGTGTGAGAAACAAGTGCAGATGGTTTAGTGTCAATTTGAGTCATGTCACGATATTTGTACAAGCTATATGTTGGGTCGATAAGCTCGCCAGTGAAAATTAACTTGCCTTTCTTTAAATCATGAACATATAACTTATCTGGAAAAAATTCCACAATCTTATCTGTATATGTTAACTAAGAAACAAACAACATATTGGCACCGAGTATTAGCACATGATATAAAATGATAATCTTCCCATGTCAACAAGCAACATCACTCTGACCAACAACATTGAGAGCCAAATCATCAACAACATAAGTTTTCCTCTTCTTGGCTTCATCCAACCATGTGAATAAGGATGCATCCTTATCCATATGATGAGGGAAACTAGACTTGGTTACCCATTCGTTTTGCATAAAATCGGACAACAAGACCTGAGAAGTCTCTGTTGAGTTAGGTTAACTCCCAGGCTTAATCTTCTATTCTTCTGTTGAGTTATCTTTTACTCCTTTATCCTTTTCCTTTCTTAAGTC